>CAUJBI010000017.1:0-34888 GCA_963082935.1 Malus x robusta
TCACCTGTTAGGTGTTGTGATGCTTAAGAGGAAAGAATTTAAAGATGCTCAGTGGTGGTTTGAAGCAGCAGTAGAGGTTGGTCATATTTATTCCTTGGTGGGCATTGCAAGGGCCAAGTTCAAGCATGGACATAAGTATGCGGCTTACAAGCAAATGAACTCATACACCGAAATATGTTCCCTTGTAAGATAACCGAAATCTATCATATTTAACAGTTACTTATGAGGTGAATTCTTATCTGAAATTTGGTTCAAATTGTTGACAGAAGAATATAACCTTCTAATTGATTAATTGCAAGCTACAACGACAACTCTTGAACCTTCAATTGAAATTCTTTTGAGTCTAACAAATCAAGGACTAAATAAGATTAGCAGCAATAGTACTGCAGAACCCATAATGGACGAACTAATTAACAAATTGACAAAGAAAAATACTTCAAACACAGCTTTGCTAGAGATGTTGGACAAACGTTATACAGCAGCAGATGTTGGAACTTTTGAATCAAGTTAGCTCAATACAAGGATTACATACTATTTAATGTGTATCGTGTAAACCACAAATCAATATTGCACTCTATATGCAAATATATATATATATATATATATATCATGCTTCTGTGCAATTATAAAGCTTTAAATATTACCTGAAGACGACAATCTGATGAATGAACGAGATGAAGCCAGGAACAAACTGAGTATGCCATTGCAGTCGGATGAATGCACATAGAAACACACGAGAGAGAGTCTTCTACTCACGTCAAACCCTAGTGATAGTGCTAGAAAGTGTTTGACATATTCTTCGTGTGAGCAGGGACATCTCCTATATCGATAAATTACTCAACTACATCCCAGCTATCATGGGATGGTTGAAGCCTAGTAATTCTCCACGTTTATTCAGTTGTAAAACCACAACTAATGACGTACACTTGTGTCCTACAAACAAGAGACTTTATCTTTCAGAGGGTTTTGACTTTAATTAATTAATTTCACGTTGATTATTCTTATAATACTCAGTGACAATTCACATAGAGAAGATGGACAGAAACAAAAGCCTTACTGGTACTGAATACAAAAAGATTCACTCCAACTCCTAGCCTGTGAGGTCAACGGCCGGGCCAACGGTTCCTCTGCCCCTTTTTCTTCGCATTCATACTAATATTTTATGTCGATAGTTTAATCTGCATGAGAATACGTGAGCCTATTAATACGGAACAAACCCATTATTTGAGAACGAGGATGTCTGTCGTTTTCTAGGAAAATAGATCATCTCCGGATCTCTTCCATCTAATCTTTCAAACCAACACATTCAGACTTTTGAAATTTAATCCAACAACTACAAATAAAAATTTTTATTAAAAATTATAATAACTTTAACCGTTGAATCAAATTTCAAATGTCCGTTGGTTTGGAAAATTAGGTGAAAGGGATCGGAGGATCGCTTTTCTTCTTCTAAAGGTCTCTCGGCCCCTTCACACATATTTTATTATTATTTTATTCACAGTAGGGCATCAGTGCCCGCATCTTTGTAATATTGTAATGCATGCCTCCATGCATGCATGGTGCACTGCACCATATGATTTCCATTCAAGCCGGCCTTTAAATATGAGAGCTTTAACGAAAAGTTTTAGGTACTGTTCATTTTAACGACAAATTACAACTTTACTCTAAAAATCAATTCTGGTACCATTCACTTACAATACCTTTTTGTCATTTTCATTAAAACTCAAAGTTTTCAAGCTATTTTCATTAGTTTTCCTTTTAAATACTAGCAGAAAACACACGCTTTGTGTGAGTGAACAACCGTCCACCTCCTTCCACGTTCTCTTCAAGCACAACCGCTTCAATTCATTCAAACTATCAAAAAAACATCAAATTTTAAAAAAGAGTATGAGACAATGATGATGGGATATCTTAATAAAGACATATTTGTCTTAAGATTACATAATTACTATTTTGCCCTTTTTATGTAAATATTGTGTATCAAAAGTGAAGGTAAAATAGAAAAAATGGGAATATGATTGTCATTTTGTCAAAATGTACAAAATTACTATTTTACCCTTCCTTTTGTCAAGAGTTTGTCTCAAAAGTGAGGGCAAAATTAGAAAAAAAAAAGTGGCAAAAAGCTGACAAGGAGGATTTTCTTAATATATAGTATATATATGTATATTACGGGACAGATGTTCAGGGCCGAAGGGGTAGATGAAGACCTAGGAAAACTTTGGAAGAGACCCTAAGAAAAGACTTTGAGTACTCGGATCTAACGGAGGACATGACACAAAACCGAGCACAATGACGTTCTAGGATTCATATAACCGACCCTACTTAGTGGGAAAAAACTTTGTTGTTGTTGTTGTATAGTATATATATGTATGATCGATATCGATCGATGATGGCGTATAAATAATTTTAGGTATTTTCAAAGAAGTTTCACAACTGCTCCAATGTTTATTGGTAGGTGGGATCGATGGTATTTCCATTCTGTATTATTAAAACAAAATTGGTGCATTTACATGGAGGCCATGAAAAAATTTCATAATAAACTGGTGAGGATGTTGGACCTTTGAATAAAGTAGTAGAAAATAGATCGATCTTTTCATGAAGGTCCTGCGCTTCATATTCCCTTCTACCACCCGATTATAAGTGAATTTTTTTTTTTAAGAAATACTAATGAAAAGGGTTTGAAAACTTTAAGTTTTAACGATAAGGACAAAATAAAAGGTAAAATGAATAGTACTATGATCGACTTTTTAGTATAAAAATATGATTTTTCGTTAAAGTAAGTAATATCATGAGCTTTTCGTTAATTTTTTATTTATTTTTAATTCTTTCCCTGTCGTCGCATTGGGGTCCTAAAAGCTCAAATATACCTACACTAGGGAAGTGACACCAATATAATTATCTATTAAAAATGAGTTGAAATGATGAATTTTTAATTTTTAAAATGATTAATTTTTAGTATTTAATTGATATATAGCTAATTTTTAGTTTTTAACAGTACCAAAATTGGAATTTGCAAAACTATGCATATATGGGGTATAAATTCACTAAACTTTATCCATGTATATGTATACTTTAAACAAAACTCTTGCTAGGGTTGTGCTTGGTAACAAATGCTGAATACATGATGTGCTCACATAAAATCATATATATATATAGCTAGTCCACTTTGTATCTTTGTTTGATGAAATTGTTTCTTATTAATTACTCTCTGTACATATGTTTTGGGTTTTCAATATATATATATATATATATATATATATATATATATTTTTTTTTTTTTTTTTTTTTTTTTTTGCCGCCAAGGCTTTCTTTTATGTGGACTTCAATTGGTGAGTATCACTTCTATATTAATATAGTTTCTTTTGTTGCAGATGATATGAAGAACTGGAATTAATGTACCTGATGGAATGGGAATTTTAATTTTCTGCTTTAGGCAATGAAAGTGTTGAGGTCATGTTTTAGTTTATGGTCTTCATTTTTTTTTTCCTTGCAGTCATTTGATTATTAATCTAAAAGCACTTAAGTTTGTCTTATTGATACTCTCTTCAATTTGATTAGGTCGTGTTTATAAATGAAACCCTTTACCGATTAGATAGAGAGAGTGCATAAAAAGATTACTGATTATATTTATAATTGAAAACTGGCAGTAGCATTCGAACATAAAGGAAATTTTTTTGTAGCTTTATTTTCTTTTTTTTTTATCAAGCGATCGATAAACGATTCAAACTTGAAAGCCTGTTCAGACTGTGGAGGAATACTATTTGATCAACTAGGTTTTGGGTGAGTTTGTTTGTAATTTTTTTATTTTTTTAATTAAACGATAGATTTGTAAGATTAAATGTTAGATTAGGGACCGATAAGGTTCGAACTCACGCCGTGGTGCAAAGGCAACACTTTTCTCCACCACTGTGGTAGAAAGCCACTTGCGAGTTTGTTTGTAACTTACAACAATGTGTTAAATTGACAGCCACAATAACTATAATGACATTATTAATGTATATACCTAACAATGGTAAACAACTAACGCAACACAATTTTAGAGGCACATAGCGCCCGTGATTAAAAAAAAAGGCATCTTATATGCGCATGAGCGTGCAGAGAGGCTAATACATGTGTATGTTTATTTTCACACATTTATACTTGATAAAGATAATACACTTAAATCTGAATTATTAAGCAGAATTCTTATTTAAATGACATATTCAAATTGACAAGAAAACTACTTCGTACAGTCTATTGATATTCTTCTTCACTTGTAAGTGAGATGTCACTAATTTTGAATCTCGTGAATGACAAATTCGACTCTTAGTGTAAATATATTGTTTCATAAAAACATTGACAATCAGTACAAAATTAACTTTCAAATTTAATTGGACGATATCAATATAAGTATTGCATTAATTTTATGGCATCATTTTAGATATTGGTACCTTTTTTAATGAAGTTACATAATCATTAATGTCACATCCTGGCCCAGGGCGGATCACTTCCGGGGCCCGCTCCACCACCGTAGCACGATATTGTCTGCTTTGGGCCCTGACCACGCCCTCACGGTTTTGTTTCTGAGAACTCACAAGCAACTTCCCAGTGGGTCATCCATCTTGGGAGTGCTCTGGCCCCCTTCTCGCTTAACTTCGGAGTTCCTATGAAACCCGAAGCCAGTGAGCTCCCAAAAAGCCTCGTGCTAGGTAGGGATGTGAATATACATTTAAGGATCACTCCCCTGGACGATGTGGGATGTTACAATTAAAGTTTACTGTATAATAATGACGAGATTATAAAAGGATATAGTTTATTACACACTATCAACGTGATCGTTACACCATGAACTTCTTGTTACAATATAGATGTAAGTTTTTTAATGTACCTAAAAGTCTGTATAAATGGATACACCAAAATATATTAAATAAATTAGTGTACCTATATAAAAAACACAAATTTTATCAGAATATATTATATAAAAAAAATTATTTACCTAAATGTCTACAATAACTAATACATTAAAAGTAGAAAGAAAAACAGAAATAAAACCTCAAAATATAATTAATAAATGAGGTGAATAAATATATCAAGGGACGAAAATTAAATTCTAATCTTACAAAATGTTATAGTCTAAAAGTCATCTTTTTTCTTTGACAAAAAATAAAAAAGTTATATTTTCAATGATTAAAATGAAGTTTTCTATACACTTTAAACCTAAATTATTAAGTGGATTTCTTATGTAAATATCATATCCAAATTGACAAGTGTAGTTTCGTACTATTTTCTATTGATATTCTTCTTCACTTTGTCAGTTAGATGTCATTAGGTTTGAATCTCGTGCAGAAAAAAGTAACTTTTGTTGATGCACAAAACCAGAAGGATCTTGGAACAACGTAAATCCGACCGTGAATCTGCAAGAACGTAAAGAACGCAAGATGTATCGTGGTTCACCCCAATGTTTGGGTTACATCCACACTGATGTTGATATCATTTCACTATCAATGGTGAATATACAAGAAGGCTAGAGGTAATGTGTTCTCTAGCCTATTTTTTGTATGCTCTCTTCCCATGGCCTAAATCTTGGCCTTTTCTAATGAGGAAAGTGATGAGTCCTTTTATAGAATAAGGGCTCATCACTTATTACATATTTGCCCCTTCATTTATTACATAATTACATTTGAGTCCCCCGAGTATTTATACGAGGTCTAAATATGGAGGCCCTAAGTATGGTACAAACAGTAGTCCCCCAAGTCTTCAATCAATAGAGTCTTTTGGCTTAAGACTTGAAATTCAGTCAATGTGTGGGCCGAAGTAACTAGATGTTGTCTAGAACTGATACTCGATATGAGGCGGTGTTCAATATGAAATGATGCTCAACTAGAAGTAGCACATGTTGCGAGGCTGCTCGGCTTGTGGCCTATGTTGCCTTGGTTGGCGCAACTTGTGGCTTTGAAAGTGAGGGAGTCCCTTTTATAAAATAAGGGCTCGCTCCTCAATACATAAATGATGGGCTAGAGTTGATGCTCGCGGCGAGGCGGTTGCTCTCTAATGATGGCGATGCTATCTAATGATGGTGAAGGAGTCTCTTTTATAGAATAATGGTTCGCTCCTCAATACATAAGTGATGGGCTAAGAGTCTCTCTCCAATGAAGGTGAGGGAGTCCCTTTTATAGAATAAGGGTTTGCTCCTCAGTACATAAATAATGGGCTAAGTTCCCCAAGTATTTTTCATGAGGCCCAGTTGCAGTATATGGTACATAATGTAGTCCCCCAAGTCTTCAGTCAATAGAGTTTGTTGGCTGGAGACTTCAAATTCAATCCATATATGGGTCGAAATAGTCGTTGTTCGGATGCGGTCTTTGCATACCATGCACTGAAGCTTTGAAAGTGAAGCTTTGAAGCTGGAGCTTTTGTAAATGAAGCTTTGAAGCTGGAGTTCTGTAAATGAAGCTTTCGAAGCTGGAGCTCTGTAAATGAAGTTTTCGAAGCTGATTTGACATGAGTAATGCTCATGTATAATTTTGGAGTACTAGACGTATTTTTGATCACCTGGTTGGTGATAATAGCGGCAGACTGCCGAATAATTTTGGAGTACTAGACGTACTTTTAATCACCTAGTGGGTGATAATAGCGGCAGTCTGCCGAATAATTTTGGAGTACTGAACGTACTTTTGATCACCTGGTTGGTGATAATAGCGGCAGGCTGCCGAATAATTTTGCAGTACTGGACATACTTTTGATCATCTGGTTGGTGATAATAGCTGCAGGCTGCAGAATAATTTTGGAATACTGGGCGTACTTTTGATCACTTGGTTGGTGATAATAGCGGCGGGCTGCCGAATAATTTTGAAATAATGGACGTACTTTTGATCACCTGGTTGGTGATAATAGATGGTGAACCTTAAGTGGAGGGATGAAGGTTGGAGTTTGAAGCTATAGGGCTTGGCTTTTTTGGGCATATGGGTCTTCGTCCTACACATAACATTCTAGCCCACAATTTTGGGCTTGCTAACATTTTGCCCCTTTTTTTTTTTTTTGCATGCTGTCTTCTTTATTTATTTATGATTACAAGATTAGAGGGGCCGCACCACCACCAGTTACAATTCCTTCCTCTTTATTTTTCTTCTTTTGGCAGATGGCAGACATTAATGACATGATATAGCTAGGAATTGTGTGTTCATACCCACTGTCATTTGACCAGGGTGCGGTCAAAAGAAATTTTCCAGCTCTTTTGAGGCATAAAGAAGGGCAGCACCGCAATTCATTCCTCTTTATTTTCTTCCTTTTTCCTACAGGTTGCTTTCTGCTTTTCCACCGCACATCTCTCTGTCTCTATCTTTGCGCTGCTGTCATGCATGTGCACACTATCTTTTGCCGTTACTACTTTTGCTTTCTTAGAAAATGATTTCACATGGCTACCACCCTACAAAGAAGATGCAGAGGATGGGTCACTGAGCTTTCTGAATTATTGCTTGTCCTGCCTCACATGGTGAAACTGAGTGGAGCTTTGGTTTGAGGAGAGCCTGGGTACGAGGAACCGCCAGCTGAATTCGAATCTGGGTACGGTCGGAAGCCCAGCTCAGGAGTTGCTCCAGCTGCCCTCACAGTGGCTACTGCCATAGTTTAAGTGCCAAAAGAGCTTGATTAACATATAAAATGAGCCTCAATTTCTACTGCAGAGCCAACAAATTGCTCCTGGTTTCGTTCAAATCATAAATCTGCGTTGCGCACTCGACCAAATCGACATCCAAGATCTGAAACAACTTCTTCGTCCTTCCTACGAAGTAGTCACTCAAGCACATTCGTTATCAAACAGTAGCGATCGAGAGAAAGATGATGGAGGACAACAAATAGAGGGTCAGACTGAGAATTCACAGAGAGATAATGAGCGAGCGCGAGGGCGTGAAGAGAGAGAGAATGAATTGAGTTTTTCCATTGAAACCCATCTGGGCTCAAGATCTCCACGCCCACGGCGACCGGACGGCGACAAATCCGGAAATGTGGGTCCGAGGAACCTCTCGAAGATGGCCGTGACTAAGAACAGGAAAATGAGGATGGTAGTGGCTACAAATCCAAACAATACCGTTGAAGTTGGAGTTTGAGATCCAGACGATTCCGATGGGATGATTTTGAGAGCGATTTCTGTTATGCTTGATGGGTAGGTTCGCAAAGTGGACTACCCTCATTCCCAATCTACTTCCCATGGTGAATGATTTTCTCGGCTTCTCTGTGAATTTGGTACGACTGGTACTGGAGCAGCTTTGCGTGTAGCTTTGGGTGCGGGAGAGAAACTCCTCCACTTCTCATTTCTCAGTGGGAGTGGGCCTATGTTGGTGATGGACCCAAAAAACTAAGGTTGAAACGGGTTCTCGGGTCGTACAGATTCATAGTGGATGTTGTGGTGAGGTTTCACGGTGGTGAGATGAAAAAAATGAAAGAGAACCGACATAGCTTTTCTTGTCGATTCCCAAAGACGGCGCCAAATGTTGATGCATAAAACCAGAGGGGTCTTGGAACAACGTAAATCCGACCGTGAATCTGCAAGAAACTAAAGAACACAAGATGTATCGTAGTTCACCCCAATGTTTGGGCTACGTCCACACTGATGTTGATATCGTTTCACACTGATGTTGATATCGTTTCACACTGATGTTTAGCCTATTTTCTGTATGCTCTCTTCCCATGGCCTGAATCTTGGCATTTTCTAATGAGGAGAGTGATGAGTCCTTTTATAGAATAAGGGCTCCTCACTTATTACATATTTGCCCCTTCATTTATTACATAATTACATAGGAGTCCCCCGAGTATTTATACGAGGTCTAAATACGGATGCCCTAAGTATGATACAAACAACTTTGACATTTAGTTGGACGATATTAGTATAAGTATTGCATTAATTAAATGGTGAAACATTCATAATCCCAAAATTGCCATCTCCCATAAATTTTTAAATAAAACTAGCATATGGGCACACACAAAATGTGTTTGAGAAATTTTTTAATTTTTGTTTTTGAAATAGAAGGAGAGAGGAAGATAGTGATAGAGAATGTGGGAGTGGGAAGTTTTTTTTATTTTTTTTATTTTTTTATTTTTAATTAGATATATGTTAGGATTACATGTAGGTGAAACTTTGAAAAGAAATAAAACAAAATTTGGTTGTGTGAAATTACATTTTGGCCCCATATTTTTTATTCATGGTTAAAGTGGTAATTTCATAGAGTTTTGGTTGACAATGAGTGGTTTATTAATTAGTAGAGATAAGAAATTCACACCAAAAAAACCCACTCCCATAACTAACTTTGTTTTTTTTAAATATATTATTATTTTGTTTTTGTTTTTTGGTTTTTTTTTTCAAATAAAAAAGCAAAAGAGCCAATTGCCACACGCGTACACGTGTGGCAAGAGCCTAATGTTTTTTATGGTGTTACAATATGATGCTAGCACTATGTATGAATTACAAGAAAGGTAGGCAAACTAGTGTGATAATACATAATTAACGTAATTTTAGTTCTAATGAAATTGTTATTATTATAACAAGGTTGAGTTTTACATTGTGGACGTCATATTATACTATCAAGGTATAATCTTATGCATAAACACAATTGCATTACAAAAACATTAATCAATTAAATTAATACCGCTTTACTTAAAAGATATCATACACTAAAAAACCGAAATCTACCAGCATACGAAAATAAGAGTACCAAGCATTAAAGTTTCGACATGTCAGGGCATACGTAGCATGTGCTATGTGTCTCACAAATCGTACACATGGATGTGATTCATCAAAATCGGACGAGTTATTGTGACATCCCACATCGTCCAGGGGAGTGATCCTTAAATGTATATTCTCATCCCTACCTAGCACGATGCCTTTTGGGAGCTCACTGGTTTCGGGTTTCGTCGGAACTCCGAAGTTAAGCGAGAAGGAGGCTAGAGCACTCCCAGGATGGGTGACCCACTGGGAAGTTGCTAGTGAGTTTCCAGAAACAAAACCGTGAGGGCGTGATCGGGGCCCAAAGCGGATAATATCGTGCTACGGTGGTGGAGCGGGCCCAGGAAGTGGTCCACCTCGGGCCGGGATGTGACAGTTATCAAGAAGGACACGTGTCAACACTTAATGGAAATGAATTATTTGATTTTAATTTAATTAAAGGGATACTTTGGATGTGGTCCCTAATCCTTAACATTCTTTGACTAAAACCTTAATGGTATTCAAAGTTTGATCAAAGTCCCTTACTTTGTACACCTCATTATATTACAATTAATATTTATATTTTTATAGTTTTGACATTAATTGTTTGATATTTTATGAGATTTATAATTTTATAAATTTAAAATCCCTCATTAGAATACTATTATAAACGGTTACAATAAAAAAATTTAAACATTTTGATTGAATATGTAACATCCCACATCGCCCAGGGCAGTGATCCTTAAATGTATATTCCCATACCTACCTAGCACGAGGCCTTTTGGGAGCTCACTGGTTTCGGATTCCGTAGGAACTCCGAAGTTAAGCGAGAAGGAGGCCAGAGCACTTCCAGGATGGGTGACCCATTGAGAAGTTGATCGTGAGTTCCTAAAAACAAAACCGTGAGGGAATGGTAAGCCCAAAGCGGACAATATTGTGCTACGGTGGTGGAACGGGCCCGAGATGTGATCCGCCCCGAGCCAGGATGTGACAATTTGGTATCAGAGCCAATCCCTGGCCGAAAGTGTGCCAACGAGGACGTCGGGCCCCTAAGGGGGTGGATTGTAACATCTCACATCGCCCAGGGCAGTGATCCTTAAATGTATATTCTCATCCCTACCTAGCACGAGGCCTTTTGGGAGCTTACTGGCTTCGGATTCCGTAGAAACTCCGAAGTTAAGCGAGAAGGAGGCCAGAGCACTTCCAGGATGGGTGACCCACTGGGAAGTTGCTCGTGAGTTCCCAAAAACAAAACCGTGAGGGAATGGTAAGCCCAAAGCGGACAATATCGTGCTACGGTGGTGGAATGGGCCCGGGATGTGATCCGCCCCGGGCCAGGATGTGACAGAATAAATGGATAAAAACTATGTAAAAATAAGAAATAATAAATGGCAAAAGAATGTATCCATAGTGTTAAAAAAAATTGGTACATTTCACTTATAACAAAGTGGTACATTAATAAAAAAGAATGGGTACATTATAAATAAATTAGGGTAGAGATAAAAGATTAAAAAATTATGAGTACAAATGAATTTTTAAAAAAATATAGGCGCTAAAAGAAATTAATACATGGGTACAAAATAAAACTAAAAAGAAAATGCTACAAATTTAAAAAAATGTTGCAAATTAAAAGTGGGTACAAACTAAAAATATAAATATATGATACAAAGTTTAGGCATAAAACATAAATATACCATATGTAATTTTTCTATTATTGATTAAAGATACAATGTCACGTGACGGTATACACAAGGGTACAAACACAAATAAAATTTTAAAAAATATGGGCACAAAAAGAAACTAATATATGTGTACAGATTAAAAATGAAAAAAAAAATTGTTACAAATTAAAAATAGGTACAAACTAAAAATAAAAATATATGATAAAATTTAGCCATAAATATAAATATACTAATTGTAACATTTTTAACACTAAAGGAATATATTTAAAATTAAAAATATTTTATTATTCAAATAATTAATGATGTTATTAATACCCAAAGACCTTGATAAAAATTTGAAAATGAATAGTATTTTAATCAATGGTGTAGCAAAAAGAAGGATGTGAACCTAATTTCTTCTTAATTTAAATCAAATGTTAATTGATGGAATCAAATCACGAACATGCCCACAAATCGAGTCCTAGTTTTTTCGTCAATTAATCAAGCCCAAAATCAAGGCCGAATCCATCTATAGTCAAGGCTTGGATTGTCGCAGGATTTTTGTGTTTGCAAAACTAGAACGGCTTGGTGAAGAAAATAACATGTTGAAAACTGCGGTAAGTGTTTGAAGAGTCACATATAAAGTATGACATAATATATTACCACTTATAAATGAATGGTTCTATTACTAGTAGCATTATTGTCTTCTGCAACAAAACTCAACACGTTGGGCCGTGCAGATGATTAAAGTTGGGATAACGTTGATGTATTTAGTATTGGACCATTGGCATTCGACTTTGAAATCTTAACGTTATATTCTCTCTATTACTCGCCTGCAGTGGTAAATATTTATGTTGTAAATGATTAGGAAGTATGTCTACTTTTGGCATACAAGAGGTCATATTGACGTCCCTCTATAGGTTTGGTACAGGGAAGCATATTCCACACTGGCCATCTTGTTATATATAAAGATAGGACTACATAGTATAATGTATGGGGTACATAACGAATTTCTTTGCTGAGTTAGACATGATCTCTTGCATGATTTTTATGTTAAAAAATATTATGTATGTGCGATTTGATTATATAAAAGATTGAGACATATGACAGCGGAATATAACATCAATATATAGTAATTAATATTAATTTGTGTAAAGATTGACGTTGTTATTTTATGAGTCTATTCGCATCTCATATACGTATGCATGGTTGGCAGAGCATGTGAGTAGAATATGGAACCCACGTATACCTATCATTTGTTTGTCGTCTTTAAGCTAGAAATCCATTTTAATATGTGATTTTTTTTTTGGTCAAAGATTTTAATATGTGATGTTGAAGCTGCATAGATTATTTGAATTGTGCCTACTATAATCAAGAATTGAATTAATTCTTCTAAAAAATAATTATACATACATACATATATATTCTTTTTAGTCCCATAAATGATGTACTCATAGCATTTTCAAGAGAGTCCATATAATTAAATTTGAAGTGCCACGTAGGATTTTTTGTGTTCCAAGAGAGATATCAAATGAGTCTTCAAATTAAAGATTTTTTATTTTTTTTGTACTAGTAGCATCTTCAAGATCATTGAGCGGCGACTGTTTTCAGAGTAAGATAGTAATTTTTCTTTTTCTTTTGATTTATGTGCATGACAAAAGACTTTGGAGAGGAAATTAACTCGACGTTTGTTGAAGCTAACTCATAGTAATGCTTCTTTACTGACGATTGCAAGATCCTTAGACGATGGTGCACCCTTTTTGTTGTAATGCCCTTATGGTGGTTCTACAATTTGCAAAGTTTAGTCCATGGTTGTTATCTTTCATGTTGGTTATTATCTGTGA
The DNA here is from genome assembly GCA_963082935.1 of Malus x robusta. Lineage (NCBI taxonomy): Eukaryota > Viridiplantae > Streptophyta > Magnoliopsida > Rosales > Rosaceae > Malus > Malus x robusta. The sequence goes on from CAUJBI010000017.1 coordinate 13,182, forward strand.
TTAAAGAATTGTATTGTATTGCTAATAAGTTTGACAAATCAATAATGCATATATATTATATTTGCGAGGATTCTAGTCCTTTTTCGAATGTGAAACATTTGACGCATAACATTTCGTTGTGGCTTAAAGTTGATATTTTCGCACCATACAAGTACATCTTTGCTCATCGCTTCATGTTTCAATTTTGAAGTATTTAACTAGAACTATATATAAAGTATTTAGTACAAAATATTGGATGTTGTAATGAGGTTAGCAAAGATTTACAATCTAAAGAGATGCTTATTGATGTTGATATAGAATAAGTACAAAGATTGATCTCTTATTTTGAAAAGTAAAGAGAAACTGAGTTTGCGGAGGCCATAATTAATGCTAAAAACTTGCTATTGAAATGGAAATTGATTTTGTGTTTCCAAAAAAGCGTCAAGTTCGTAGCAAAAGACACTTTGATGAGAATGATTATGAATCATCCCAATTAACTGAACAATCAGCGGAGGGATCTTTTTGGGTTCATTACTTTTTATATATAATAGGTAAAGTTATTGGTTCACTGAAGAGAAGGTTTGAAGAATATCAAGCATAGATGATATATTTGGGTTTTTGTTCACTTCATAAAGGTTGAATTCGATGGACAATGATAAATTGAAAGATTGTTGTGATCATCTTCAAAACTTTCTCAAGAAAGGTAAGTTCTTTGATGTTAATGGGGATGCATTATCTGTAGAATTGATGCCTTTACGAGAGTGTTTGCCGAAAGAAATGAAGACATCCATTGACATATTGAACTACTTAAAGAGGATGCGTTGTTTCCCGACTACAAGCATTGCATATAATTTTGTTGATTGTACCGTTACCATTGCATCTGTGGAAAGAAGTTTCTCAAAGTTAAAGTTATTAAAATCATACTTACAATCAACCATGTTGCAGGAAAGGTTAAATGCACTTGCTTTGATATCGATTGAAAGTGGTTTCTTAGACAAAATTGATTATAAAGGTTTAATCGATGATTTTATAGCAAAGAATGCACAAAGAAGCATCTTTAAGTGAAACTTCAGTGCCAGACTTTTTTAAGTTTTGTTCATTTGTTTCTTAAGATTAAACTGATTGTTGATTATTTAGTAATATGATTATTTTTATAGCTTTCTTTACATTTAATGATATTTAGAAACCGATAATTACTGTGAGTTTTTAAGTTTGTTTCAGTATTGCTTTTTAGCATCAGTACATTGTTCATTTTTTTTTTTTTAAGATTGTCTTAAGAATGGCCCTTTTTATAAATTTGGTACAAGGCTCCCGACATCTCAAAACCAACCCTGAGGTACACACGGTAAGTGCAAGGAAACAGTCCTCGGAAAGTGGAACGGCAGAAACAATATAACTCTCGCAGATTTTGAGCAGCAGCGGCACGGTGGTACGTTAGGTTTTTTTTAGTCCTAGCTCTCGATGCTAAGCAGAATTGTACACTCAAAATACTTTCTTATTTATTATTCACTGAAGCTTTATTGTACACACACACACACACACAAACCTTGTATTACAAGGAAAACTATAAACACAATATATTTCCTTCCTAATAAAAGACACCTACAATTTCTCCAATGACTCTTACAATATATATTCTTAATAACTCAAATTAGCAGAAGGTTGTGCCTAGAACCGTGTCTTTCGACAGGGTTCAATCTCGTCTGCTGGAACTTCACAACTCTTAATACAAGACATTTCAAAGAGTAAATATTACTGCAGATCACGGTGTATTGCTCTTCGTAATCATTTCAACGCGTCCACCTTTGATGTATGTCAACATGTCTTCGATGAGGGCCAAATCTTTCCTCCAGCTAAGGGAATATCTTACCAAGGATTTTATACATAGTTTTAAAATACCATTTACTCCATCTTTTGCACAACACAAGTGATCCAATAGCAATTCCAAAGCCAACAATAAATCCAACTTCAGCACCAACCAGATCCCATTTAATTCCGTGCTCAGAATTTGAATGTTCGCCTTCTAATGTTGGTGACAACCTTGATGATCCGTCATCCATGTTACCTGGAGATAACGGTGGTCCATATAATCCTTTATTGCCTACAAAAGAATCTGCTGAAAAAAGATTGTTTGGGTTAATATTTGAACTTTATATTTAAATGAACAGTATTTTGAACCACATTTCAGTTTATTTACAAGCTTGCCACTATGGTGAAGGTGGCTGGGTTAGGCCATCTCCAACCCAAGGGTCCAGAGGGCCAGAGGGCCGAAAATAGCTCGAAAACCGTCTTCAACCGAGGGCTAGGCCAGAGGGCTCTGGAATCTGGGAGGGCCCCACAGGATCGGAGATGGCTGGAGGGCTGGAGGGCTGGCTATTTTTTTTTAATGTTTTGTTATTTCTATCGGTTATAGCCGACATAAATAATATATACTATATTATTAGTGTCGGTTATAACCGACACTAATAACAATGTTAGTGTAATATCAGTTTAAACAGTGTCGGTTAAAACCGACACTAATTTGAATTATAATTTGAATTCCAACGGCTAGCCAGTCACTAGCCGTTGTATTCAATTTTTTTTTTATGAATTTAAACCTTTTTTTTTCTATAACTTCCTATAACTTTTTTTCTATAACTTATATTTTACAAAAATTGGTTCATATTTTTTTTTAAATTCCATTTTTTTCCTATAACTTTTATTTCACAAAATTTGTTTCATATTCCATTTTTTTCCTATAACTTCTATTTCACAAAATTTATTTCATATTTTTTTTAAATTCCATTTTTTTCTATAACTTCTATTTCACAAAATTTATTTTTGAAAAACATTTAAAAACATAAAACGTTGGATTTAAGTTTAAGTTGTATTTTTTAAATAATAAATTATGTTTGACCTTATGGCCCTTTGACTCTCGGTTGGAGACGGTTTTTTGTGATAGGGCTAAAACGAACCCTCTGGCACTCTGACCCTCGGTTGGAGACAAAGGCAAATATGACCCTGTATTGTTCATTAAAATATTAATATCTTGGAGAATCTTGGAGGGCCAGAGGGCTAAAACGAGCCATCTGGCTAGCCATCGGTTGGAGATGGCCTTAGTTCGTTTTGGGCTGTGTTTGCTGGCCTTGCCTCAATTGTTGATGAGGCCGGCCCCTTGGGTGTTCAAATAATTTAGCCATCTGACCAGCCATCGGTTGGAGATGTCCTTAGTTTGTTTTGGGCTGTGTTTGCTGGCCTTGCCTCAATTGTTGATGAGGCCGGCCCCTTGGGTGTTCAAATGATGGAAAATGCCTATCAAGGGTTAAGATCGGATGGCCCGGATTAAAAGTTTGGAGGGTACTTTTGTCATCTTAATTGTCGGGACTGATTGCGATCGATGGTGAGGGGGTTGTAGCTGTAGGGCAGACAGAAGGCCATTCTCAGTTTCTGCTACTCTCTGCAAACCCTAATTTCTTCATATCTTTCCGGTATTCAACGACAAACCCATATCCCTAAATGCAAATTTCTTCATTTTTTCCTCCTCCCGTTCCTGCAGGAGCGTCAGATGTATACAGATGAGCAGATCCTCAAGTCCAAGATCGAGCTCCTTAACTGACCAACACGGTGGACTACGCCATGGACATCCACAAGTCCCTCCATCACACGAAGATGTTCCCCAAGGTGATTAATTTCCATATTGGGGTTCCATTTTTCTTCATTTCTGGAATTTGGGTTTTAATTTCAGTAATTTATTTTTATTAATTTTAGTTCTGTGTTTAGTAAATTTTATTCCCCTTTTCTTTTCCTCTTTCTCTCCCCTCTCTCTGTAACCATCCATCAAATCCCCTCATCCCTCCCTTTTCTCACTGTGACAAGAAGCATGTCGAGCGTCGAGACGGGGATGGCACCAACGTCGGCAAGAGCAGCGATTAGACTATCAAGAAGTTTGTCGGACTTCATCAACGAGATCAAAGCTGATCAGAATGTTCTCTTTGAGCTGGTCTTGGTGAGTATTGTGATCCCAACTCTTTGTTATTATTAGTTCAATTTCTCTGTTCGAGTCACTGCAGAGTTTTCTGTCACTCAAAAGCAGGAGTCGCTTTGGCTCTCCATTGTTCAGCAGCTGCACCAGAAACGATTTGATTTGATTAGGAGTCTTAATCTGTTTGAGTAATTATATATATATACATATTGTTTGGCTGTCTACTATACAAATTACCACAAAACAATAAAGATTTAGTCACAAGTAAATAAAAGTATAATTCTCTCTTAATTAATGCTGCAAAATCTGTGTTGGGTCAATAATTGCAAGCTATTTTTTCCGAGAAACAATCAGATTATTGGATCTAAGTTGCTAATTGTTTTAATTTTGAGGCTTCAATCAAATCAGCACCCACAACTGGAGGAGTCAAGAAGCCTGACCGCTACCGCCCTGGAATCGTCACTCTTCGGTAAGTTTTCAACACAATATAGTTCAAATCCTCTTAATTATGTTCTTGAATTTTACAATATGTATCGTGTTCTTTGCATTTCGTTATCCGAACTCTATTAATTGAATTTGGTTACCTAAATCATGCCTAATATTTGATGTAGCCAGTGGCTTTGTTGTATGGCTGGCTGATGTGATTTGGGAGTGTTTTTAGTTAATGGGAAACAGGGGACAAAAGTGTGGGGGCAGCAAAGTCAAGTGTGATTAGGAATTTAGGATAGTTGAGTATTTGCTAATTTATGGGATTAGAAGTCTTCTTTTATTTTTGTCTTGGTGTGATGACAAAAAATGGGTGAGTAATTTTAACTCCAGTTTAAGGTAATAACATGTGAATTGTTCTCAGGTATATTGGAATTAAATTTTTCATGATGCTCTTTCCTTTTCTTCTCAGTGAAAAAACATACTAAAGCAACAACGTTATGGTGGTGGGAATAAGCGTTCTCAGGTATGTATGGATGTGTGATATGAATTAGGTGATTGATGTTGAAACATCAGTCAATAAAAAACAGATAGGATCTCAGATATTATACGTTAATCCATACATAATGTTTTTGTTGTCCTCCCTGCATCAAGGTGAGAAAGGCCTTCTTTATTTCGGCCTCAATTATTAATTGAAAACTCATTCATATTTTTTCATAGAAATTCCATCATTATGCACTGCTGTTTAATAGCTCTTTTTGGGTTTTGTAGCCAAAAAGTAGGTCAGTGTATATTTATTTAGCTCCCCTTATTTTCCTTTTTAATTTATTTTTTCTTTGTTTTGTTGGGTGATGCAGTTTGATCGAATCAGGTTGAATTGAATAATCCTTGAAGTGACAAGAAGGAGCCAACTAAGTAAGCAATACTTCTTAATTACTTACATGTTTTCATTCTAATTTATGATTTGATTGGCCCTTATAGAAATTTTGAGCTCCATAATTGTTGGACCATTGATATTTTATGAGTGTTGATTAGTGTAGGTGTGTAAATATAGTGTATGGATGTTAAGTAATTCAGATGTTATCGACGATCTCAGAAGGGAAGGGGTATCCCCTTCTTCTTTTTCTCTTGAACTCTCTCTATCAAAAAACTAAAGCACGGCTGCCAGTTTTCTTATCCTTTAATCGCCGATCTCCTCAGGTTTGCCTTAAGCCGGCGAAGGAATCATGGGAACAGAGCTCAGACTATCAGAGGTATATTTTCACATCCCTAAATTTTTATTTTATTTTATTAATTTCAACCGGATCTGAGAATTTCTAAGTCATGGATCTATGAATAGTGTGTGTTGAGTCTCTAAGCATCTCTATTTTTTTTGTCATCAAATGGTCTATGTGATGTCTTTGTGTTTGTGCATCCATGCATGAATATGATCTCTGCAAGCTCATTATTGTCCTGGGAAACCACCTAAATTATTGATTCCTTGCTTTTTATGTACAATGTTGTCAAGTTCTGTTTTCTAATTTTCTGATTTTGGGGTGGATGGAGTGCTAATATAGTAATTTTCAGGTATTTTGTGTCTTTTGGGTAACTTTGTGATATGCAGTTGATTTTAGGAATTGATTTATGGTGAAATGCACTGACATAAGTTATTGTTTTTTGTTAATGCAGATGACGGAAGTCGACCCGAGTTCAAATTGAAACAATATGATTATTTTGGTTATGATGAGAACTCAGAACCCTTTCTTAATCTTTCATGTTTTTGGAGTTAAGAAAATGGGTTAATTTTATGATGATTCACCGAGAATTTGTTAATCGCTTTAATGCATATGAGATAGGGTTTCTGCTTTGTAGGATCTATTTTTGGTCTTTAGAAATTGCTTGATTTCGTATTGTCAAATGGTATATGAATTTCCATGTTCACTTTGTCAGTATGTTGTTGTAGTAGTTTAATTGGATGCGATATAAGTTGAGGTGCTGACATGAAATCGAACACAGGTAGTTTTCCTCGATTTCGCGGGATAAAGTTGTAGTTTGATTTAGGCTATAAATGATAACCAAATTAAGTTGAATGAGTTGTCACAATCAGAGACGGCTGATGCCATTTTGAACTGGGTTTCTTATAGCATGCATATCCATACTAAGAAGCAAAGTTTCACTTCATTGGTTATTATATTTGATTGAGTTAAACTTGGATTTCGGGATTTTGACTTTTAGTTTGTTTCTCTGTTGCAGAGTTGGCTTCATTTCATTCCAGTGACTCTAAATAGGTCCAAGAACTCACTAAATAGGTAATTGTCTTATATCTTCTTCTCTCTTTTGTGTTTATATTTATTTTTCCTGAGTTGTGTTCGAATATGACAAACAAGAACTACAAAGGCAGCTAAGAATATCCAGCAATCCATTACCCATTGAACAATTAATTGGCCATATATCTTGGATTTGCAGCGTTTTCGTTTCGGAAACATGGGAGACTTTATGCATCATGTATATCTGCAACGCATATCCCTTATATATTTATTGTACAAAATATTAGTTCACTTACACTTTAATTACGTTTATGTTTACTTTTGTTAGTTTGTTGACAGTTTGGTATGTCTATCATATTGATGGAACTAAATTGTGAGTTAATTATGGTTTAGGTTGTTGAATTTTGAATTCGGAATTCCCTTTCGAAACTGTCACTAGCGATGTGTCTGCTGTGGCTACAGGAATCAAAGGCGAGTGAAAGGTAAAGCTTCTCTCCAAACATTTATCGCCTGCAATTCCAACCAGAGCCAGGTGTATCTCTCCTCTTGCTTTATCTCTACAATGTTCTATCCCAATTTCTCTCAGACAGTAAGGATTTTGGTTTGCTTTCTTGGATTAGATTTATACATATTCCATTGCATCTCAGTTTTCTCTGATTTAATAGCATAATCTGGCTTTTGGTATTCTAACTTTGCTTTCTTTGCATCAAAATTGTATTTGGCTCTTGGTTTTCTTGATCTAATTTTTTTATTTCTATAATTAGATAAATTAAGGAAAATTTTTCTATTAGTATATGAGTATTCGATTCTGATATATCATTTTCCTCCATTTGACATGATTTTGGATTATTAGGACTCAGGCTTGCCTTCCGCGTTTTCGTTGAAAAAAGGCTTTTAGCTGAGTAATATACTAATTTGGTTTTGATTATCAGCTATATAAGAGAATTGGGGGGGGGGGTTTAATTTTTAATTATTTTGATGCGGCGAAATTTTTTAGATTTTACAGATTTTTCCAGTTCAGGATGATAAAAATTTAGGGCTTTGATTTGTTGATGTGATTTCCACGTACTCTGAAATCAAAAAGAAATGCAAGGATATATTAGACTTATACTGTTTTCAGGCATTCGCGTGTTTGCTTGTTATAGATGATGTATTTTTGTAGTGCACTAATATTTGTTTAAAAAAATATTAATTAGATTTTTCTCCCTAGTGTTTGCTAAGGCGCTTCTCGAGACGGCATTGGAACGTGCAGGGTGATGAGGATTCAGGGGATGAGGAGGAAAATGGCAAAGGAGGAGGACCAAACGCGCTCTCTGTTAGGATAATTGGTGCCCTAAATGCCAAAAAGTCTGCACTCACCACTCATTAATTATATGGTCTGTTCCATTGGTTTTTATGGTTTAAAGGTGTTTAAGTTGATGGTGTTTTTGATAAATTGTTGAATATATTGTTAGTTTAGTTATTGATTGTATTGAGTGTGGTTTATGCTTTTGGTCTTAAGTAGTTTTTTCATATCCCTGAACTCTTTTTCAGATGAGAAACGTGAGTTCTTCTAAGGTGTTTTAAGTGAGTGTCATTCAGAGAGTATTTTGTTCGAATATCTGTCCGAACAAAAAATTTCTTTGGAATGAAATCAATGAAACAACTTTTGAGACTCCCACATTTGAGATGTGTACTGGTTTTGAAAGTATAAGACCAAAAGTTACATTTTCATTCCCATTTACAGAAATACAACTTGCAAAATTAGTTAAATGTATCAAATGACTAGCATGTGAATTTGTGCATGGTTAAAAATACTCTTATCCTTAAGGATTATTGATTGGGAAAATTTGGTTGAGTAAATTTAGGGTTATTGATTGAGCTAATTTGGTTGATTGGTTGATCTGATTTGGATGGGTTTGAGGGTTAGTTTCTAGGAATGTTCCATTGGTGTTCTTTTTCTTCTACACGGTTACCAAAATCTCAAGTCCCCATTTGATCCTCGAGTACAACCCAATCATATTTGCTGTAATACAATCATATTCTTGAGGTTTGGATTTTTTACTCTCATGTTTCTACCCAATCATATTTGCTCATGTTTTCGTGTTAGAAAATACATGCATCTTCTCTAAACTAAAATACACTTCTCATATTGTTGTGATTATTGGATTGAATTTTCCTTATTTACCTTCATATAATGGTGGGTTTAACTTTTCAGGTGAAAGTTTTTATGCAACCTCATTACTTGCAAAATTTTGTTCAGTCAACATTCAATGCCCTGCCATCAGATCAAGTTAAGGGTACGAATCACTATCATACTATTTTCGTAACTTTTTATTCCCTTGCTGAACACAATGGAGTGAATTATCTTCATTTGCATTCTTGCATTTGAACTTACGTATGTTCTTACCTGACATTTGTAAGCTTTTGATTAGTCATGAAATATGATGCATCTTCTCTGTGTTTACAAATTGATGACATACAATTAGTTTCTTTTTGGTTGGGTTGAAATGATATTGATTGTGCTATTATAAAGCTCCTTTTTATAGTTGGGTTGAAAATCGTGTTAATAGAATCTTTTTTTGGTTGGTTCGGTCTGCAACAGATGAGATTTTTTTGTTTGAATCAAAATTTGATTTTTTTTTGTGTGAAATTATAATGGAATCGCAAATTTGTCAGGTATATCTAGATTCCTCATTGCATATTCACCTTCTAACAACTTTTACATTGTCTCTTGATTGGATGGATTTTTATAGTTTCCATGATCAACGGATGAAATTAGTAGTGTCTGACAATTGGTAAAATGTATTCATTTTTCTGCTTAATTTATCTTGAGAATATTTGCATCTTAATACTTATTTTAAATATATTAATTTGTCCCCTTTTCCATAGAACTTTGTGCAATGTGAATGTAGGTTATTCTCAATCCTCAGATAGTGATTATTTAACGACTTCTCCAAACTTGGCTACTCAGCTTTTCAAATACAAAGCTGCGGATGAAAGAGGAGCCAGATGAGCTAAAATCGGGTTGGTATCATTCTAAATTATTCTTAATCATTTTCAAGTTGCTGAATTAGTTAAATGTATGAAATGACTAGCATGCGAATTTGTGTATAGTTAAAAATAATCTTACCCTTATGGATTGTTGATTGGGCAAATTTGATTGAGTAAATTTAGGGTTATTGATTGGGCTAATTTGGTTGATTAGTTGATCTGATTTGGATGGGGTTTGAGGGTTAGTTTCTAGGAATGTTCCATTGGTGTTCTTTTTCTTCTACACAATTACCAAAATCTCAAGTCCCCATTTGATCCTCGAGTACAACCCAATCATATTTGTTGTAATACAATCATATTCTTGAGGTTTGGATTTTTTACTCTCATGTTTCTGCCCAATCATATTTGCTCATGTTTTCGCTGTTAGAAAATATATGCATCTTCTCTAAACTAAAATACACTTCTCAGACTTCTGTTTCTTATGGAAACAGGCATCCTGCATGTGTTTTGTTTGTGCTTGAAAACTTGGATGCTAGAATAAGAACGAAACAGTTTTTATGTTTTTTTGTCAACTGCTGAAACATGTGCCTAACCTACAGGATATATATTTTGCCACCTTGACTGCAGGGGCAAGATTTGTGTGAACTGCATGTTGCTTCTGTTTATTAGGGAAACAAAACGTTTCAGTTTTGTCCTGTTAATTGTACAATGTCTGTTCATGTCAGCTAAGTTGAATGTATATAAAAACGAAGCTGCATATCTTATCGACTCCGTTCACTCATCTATCCCTATGTTTAGTCATGATTGTGTTGAATTTATTCAGGTAAAATGTCTTATTCATGCAGTTAAGGTGATGCATTCAAGTCCCGCAGCAACGCGCATGCATATTTTCTAGTGTGTTCTAAAATTACTCGCCTATAGAGTAATAATTTCACAAACCCACTTATAAAAATCGATTGCCCCAACTAAAATTCAACACGTTTCCTGCAATCCACAAAAATAGGAGAAAGCAGGTTATATAAATCAATTCAACAACCTGATTTAAGCACAGAAGACATTTATATCAAGCACAGAAGAAGCCAATTCAACAACAAAGGCTCAAATCAGGATATGTAAATCAATTCAACAACCTGATTTAAGCTTTTCATTTTCATACATGGAAATTTAACCCTATTTCCTGGCGTTGGTATGCTCATGCTGATGGACTGCTTTTCTCAACGGTTAAAATAATAATGGACAAAATAGGTAACATCACTACTTTTCTATTTCTCTGCATTCTGCACATCTAGCTTGGCTCTTATTCCCTCAAATTTTGTGAAAGTTCACTAAGCAATGCAGATGTAGAATTGCAATGTGTGTAAGATGCACAAACGTGGGTAAGTTATGGTGGCTATCTTTATACCCCGCAAATAATTCATACAGTTCCCCAATTCAAATTTAATATGCTACGTATCGAGAGGAACCTACAACCGCAGAGAACTTAGTCAAAATAGGAGATGCAAACAATCATTTCATATGAGTTCGGAGTTATGTAATTTTCCACAAATAGTAGCGCGATGCTTTGCCAAATAAAGGACCTCAGTCTCTGTGCTAATATACCGTAACACGATATTAATCTAACATGCAGATATCCTCAACAAAGCATATAAATTCTAAAAAAGCAATTACTCGAGCTGAAGACTCTTTGTTCAACTATCAAGTATCAACCAAACACCAGATGCGAGTGGTCAACAGATTCATTAGCACAACAATAACACAATCATCAGTGGTCTTTTCATTTAATTGGTCTGATGCTTAAGTTTTACCTTCCTAGGGCATAAGTTATCCATGGTTTTTCATTTAGTTGGTCTGAATCCACTCCTTTTCTCACTTTTTTGCTTATTGTGGAATACGGGTTCTTTTTTGCTTATTAGTTGGTTTTGTTGCAGGTTAGAGTGGCCAAGCTTCGAAAATTACTGGTAGAACTCGAACCGGTGCGTTGCTAATAATAACATTTTGTATTCTGCAGTGGACTTAGTATTTAGTTCTGCACAGAGCTTTTTCACACTGAAGAATTAGTCATTTTGTGATCACATCTGATGTGAGCACATCTGAAGAATTAGTCATTTTGAAGAGTTAGTAGTATTTTCTTAATCATCGTTAAAAAGTTGTTATTGTGGAGTTTAAACTCGAGCAGAATGAGTAAAAACAACAAAGATAAGTTATGTGCAAAGCTGAAAAGGATTTAGCAGATGTGATGGACTGATTTTTGAAAGCTTAGACGAACATATTCACCTGGGGTGAATGGAATTTCCTGCTTCTGCTTCTGTTCCTGCTTCCATTCGTGTGTGCTTCTGTTCCTGCCTCAGCATCTTTAGAAAATACGGAAGTTGTGTCTTCACCTACCTGCTACCTGCCAGAGCCTGAAACTAGTTTGGAGAATTCATTGGAGTTGCAAGCAAATCAAGTTGGTATCAAATAGTTGCCAAGAGATGGAGCAAGGGATCAGGCATCAGCCAGAAGCTGACTTAAAGCGTTCTCTGGTGGTTCAATCTGATGAGCTTGATGTGGAAAGTTCGGAAGAAGATCAAGCAAGTATCATTTTATCAAGTCTTCAATCTGTACAGGCAGGGTCTCAAAGCCACATGGATTCGGAGAAATCCAACCAGTTACAATTTATTGAGCAAATCAATCAGGAAGTATGCTTGGATGCTTCCCCGGAATGTCATCCTGAATATCTTCCAAGCCATGCTTTAACATCAAAGTTCTTACCAGAACCATTAGGCCAGGAACTTGATGTTATATAGCAAACATTGGAACCATTAGATTCTACCCTTTCTATATCAGTCCTGCCCATTGAAGCTACTGTGGTCAATCTGGAAGACATGCCACCATGGCCACTTTTACCACCAATGCAATGGAGGATGGGAATACAACATGCTTCCCTTTTTTCAGAGAGAATTGGTTGGAGTTGGTTAGCCATCGGAATCTGTTGAGAAAGCTCAATTTGATATGCCAACACCACAGAGCAAGGTGCTGCCACCCCAGAACCCATTTTTTGCCTCTCATGTCTGAAGAAGGCGAGAAGTTCCAACATGTTTCTGGACCTGTAATGGGCAATGTGGTGGATCCTGCCCCATATTCATTGCGTTTACCAGCCATGGTTAATGATGCTAATCATCAATACAATTTTCCTGATTCAAGGGGGGCACAATTCTCAAACTCATTTTTATCGTTACCAGAGGTATCTCATGATAGGCCAGGAAGTAATCACTTTGCTAAAAAGTTCAGACCGGTTCCAATCTATTCACTAGACCGAGCTCTGAATGTACAACTTCTACACATGACCCTGAATCTTCTCATGGATCTATTATCCAGCCTGTGCAGCAGGTAACGCCGGAGACAGGTATCGAGCCCAATGTACTTCAGCATTCACTGAAAAAATCAGAATCAGAACAGGGAGAACCTCTTTCCACGTCTGTGACAGCACCACCAATGGTTGAGCAGCCTCAGCATAGTATGCCAATATCAGGGGGAGAAACAGCATGGTCATCTCATAATTCTGCTGTAATGTCAGACTGTGAAGTTGGAAGGTGTAATGGAGTTCCTTTGAAATTACAGTTCACTATTTTATAATATGGTTGAAAGTATGAGAGCTAAGTTTTAGGATTTAGAAGCGTTGGCTTTGGGATATGGTTCCTTGAAAAAAGTAGAGCAGAATGGTGGTGCAGCAACAAAACACATCGAACATGAAGACTTCATAAACACAGACAAAACATCTCATTAATTTTGCCAAGAAAGGACTTTATTGACAAGTACAATGGAGCAGAGGAGGCTTATGAAGGTTGTGCCTCGAACTGTGTCATTCAACAGGGTTCAATCCCGTCTGCAGGAACTTTTACAATTCAGAATACAAAACATTTCAAAGAGAAAATGTGACTGCACTGCACTGTGTATTGCTCTTCGTAATCATTTCAACGCTTCCACCTTTGGTGTATGTGAACATGTCTTCGATGATGCTGTACAGTCTCATATCCTGTATATCATGTATATTAGTATATAATGAACTGTAAGAATAGAAGTACAAGAGAGTGCAAAATTTAGATAGATGTTTACTGGAGATATTCGATGTTGATTGGTGCAGAAGAATTGTGAGAGATGGCTGCAAAAGCATAGGTTGACATGGCTATGGTGGAAGGGCAAGGAGATTTCCGGCAAAAGTCCACCACCATCACCTCGACAGTCTCACCAACCTTGCAGGGCATATTAAGTCCACTGAGGCATTTAATTTTATAGACCCTTCCGCACGCAGAACCACCGTCCCACAATCCTTCACTCACGGCCACAAAAAAGTACTGCGGAGGGAACTGGTCAGGCCTCCTCCCAAAGCATCTTGTAGCTGCACAACAATTACAATATAATGGCATAAGAAAACCCAAACATACTGGATCTATTTATCTTTATTGCGTTGAGATATATATTGTTTGCTCACGTATATAAGGAGGGCCGTATGAAGTTGCAGTTCCCAGATCGGCAGAAACTGGCCTAGGTACTGTGCAGAGTAAGCATAACACCACTGGCAGGACTAAGAGGCTCATGCTCACGGAATAAGATACTCTCCGGATTCTGTACCTTCGGAGCCTACAGATCAGACAATCCTCCGACGATCAAACAATCCTGGCAGATTTTGGTGGTTTTGCGCCCTGCGATGAATTGGGGGACATTACTGCAATGAGGAAGGGACCTACTTCTCTGCCCTCCCACCTCCCCATACACTCTCATCTCCTCCTATTTTGTCCGGTCACGGTTAAGCTACGTTAACATTTTATATTACTATTATTTTTTATCTTATTATTTCTATAAAAAAATTAATATAAAATATTAACGTGATTTAACCGTGATCGAACAAAATAAGAAAGAATGAAAATGTATGGGAAGTGGAAGGGCAAAGAAGCCGGTCCCATGAAGAAGGGCCCGACGACGTGACGTTTGTAAGAGTCACATCAGAGTATCCAATTGAAGCAAGCAAGTAATATATTATATTTAATTGGCATTGGCATTCGAGATCCTCTCACTCTCTATCTCTCTCTCAATCCCTCTCTAGATTGCAAAATAATGATATCATTCTAGAATTTGACAACTTCAAGTCAAAGGGTTGAAAACGTCTATAGCGGCGGTGGTGGCTGGGGACGACGTGTCAGCTTGTGCCCCTTGGAAGGCATTTTGGAGATTATACAAATTATGATAATACGAAATATGTCGGTAACATGTGACGTTTTGTATTTTGATCCATGTGATGTGTGAATCTTCGGTATGGACATTATATGGTTTAATTTGTAAGGTGGTTTAATAAAAAGAAAAATTAATGAAAATGATTTGAAAACTTTGAGTTTTAATGATAAGGACAAAATAAAGGGTAAAGTGAATAGTATCATGATTGACTTTTTAGTGTAAAAATATGGTTTTTCGTTAAAGTAAATAGTACCAGGAGCTTTTCGTTAAAGTTCCCTTAATAAAAACGTCGTCAGCCAAATTAACCAAACAACAAAGAGACTAAAATGTACAATTTTTCACAAGAAAAATAGAATGTACAATTTTCATAAGAAAAATAAAAATATGACTCTTATTACGTATTTTTTCGATCAGTTGTATCATCTTTATAATAGAGATGGAACTTATATGTGTTGGTAGACCGTACGTCTATTAGAAAAATAGTACAAATAATGATACAAATATATGATAAATGTATCATTACTCGCAAATAGAAGTTACAATCTTTTGTTATATTTTTCTTTTATGTGCTTAAAACATATTTGTTTAACCAAAATATATATAAGATTACATTCATTGACAATTTCTTCTTCTAGCATTTTTCGAGTCAAAATCATGAAGCACACTTTTTTGAATTAATTAAATACTTCTTTTTTTGTCAGAGAATTAATATGGCAAAAGATAAATATGTTTAATGAAAAAGAGTACATTGTAGCTATGGTCCCTCAACTAAAAATTCATTACCATTGGTCCCTCAACTTTAATTCAACTGGAGAAACGGTCCCTTAACTTTAACCCAATCGTAGCAATGGTCCTTCCAACATAACTCGTTTTAACAAAAAATTTGACGTAGTTGACGAAAAGGATCATAATTACACACTTTGATGAGTTGAGGGACCCTAATTATATAAATGGTTATTCCAACATAACTTATTTTGACAAAATTTTGACGAAATTGATGAAAATGACTATAGCTATACATTTTGATAAGTTGAGGGACCAATGGTAATAGATTTTTAGTTGAGGAACCATTGCTCCAATTTGATTAAAGTTGAGGGACCATTGCTACAATTTACTCTAATGAAAAAAGTCCCGGGAGATGCTGGTATGTTTTCTGATTAAATCAAACAGATTCATATAACTTTGAAGATATTGTTTTTATCTTTTTAATTGTGAAGATATTTTTTTTTTTTATCAAACGTCAAAACAAATGAAGAGAAAAATTTTTGGTGTAGAACGGATAGCAAATTGATATACTGAGCACATATGCGTTAACTTCTTCAATATTAGATTTTTCCATAACTTCCAAGAAGCAAATTTCTCCGCTCACGCCTTAGCCAACCTTGATCATCGTAAGCACATCAATCAATCGAATCAGGGACATCCCAGTGGCTTCTCCTTGTAAATTTTTAGCTCTTTTTTTTTAGCCCAAAAAAAAAGAAGAAGAAGAGAGGGACGGAAAATTTAACATGCCAACTAGTAAGGGAAATAGCATAATATCACTACAATTTTCTATATTTGTGAATATAGACTAAAACTTTTCCTAATTAATGATGTCAAATTTACGTTATGTGACAGTTTGACACCTGCTTTCGGAAGGTCCACTAGCATTCAGTCTGCGCCCCTGCTGATGTTTATTATGAGGTTGTCCATGTTAGAGTATGAGCATGAGATTGCGCTTTAATTTGGCTTGAACTTGTGCATAGAACTCCACCTATTATTTGCAATGAATTAATATTAAAACAAGCACGTTGGCTTCTTTCCTTCTTCTTGCCATCTCCCATGTCTGCCACCCAATTGCATGTATTGAATTAATGAATCAAAGTATTGTCTTTATTCTTGGTAGGATTAAGAGCACACCATAAAATAGCACATAAATATCCTATTGAGTTTTCTTATCAACACTAATTAATCAAAGTATTGTCTTTATGCATGTAAATTTTTTATTTTTTTATTTTTATATACTATTATTAGGAGAAAAGTGGGGAGAGTTTAAAACTGTTATAATAATTTAGAGGATGATGGAGTTCTGAACCGTGGACGCATGGATAGAAACCCAAAAACCAATCCACTAGAATATTAGATTACAAACAATTATTAACACGTATGTTAGCCATATGAATTTGTGTTTGCAACTTTTGGTGTAGGTAGGTATAATATGGGTCAGCTTGCTTGAGTGACCCCCATGATCCTCATCCAAGGTTGCATGCGTGAAATCTGTTTCACCGATTAACTGGGTTATGAAAGAACAAGAGTCGCTTAACATGAAAAGAAGGCAAGAGGTTCGAACTCTGCCTCCCACGCTTGATTTTCTTACATTCTTTCTATCGTGAACAAGGACAATAAAATTGAAAAAATCACCATAAATGCTTCGTTTAGTGTTGGACTTAAATATGCACACCTAAAGCAAACAATAATAACGATCATCAGTATGATATTATCAACATTTTGGTATTTGCCCACTATAAACATGGCCGTTACTAAATTTTTGGTGGTCTAGAGCGAGAAACTAAAACAGGCCCCTTCCAACACATTATTTCACAAGGATAATAAAATGTTCAAATTTTTTCTTTATTTTCTTTTTTTTTGGGCTTTAAACATAATAGTTTGACTAAAATAAATATATAAGAATACATTCATTGAAAATTTATTCTTCTAGCATTTTTAGAGTCAAAATCATGATGCACACATTTTTCAAAATCAAGCCCTTACAATATATATCCTTATCAAAGTACAAGATTGCCAGTTCACTTAACCTTTCATGTGTCCATGTGTCATAGTTGACTCAACAACTTCAATCGGATTACTTCCTTTTTAGTTTTTTTAGCTCGTTTGGATATGATACTTTATAAAATGCTTTTACTCATTAGCTTTTTTT
This sequence comes from Malus x robusta, assembly GCA_963082935.1. Taxonomy (NCBI): domain Eukaryota; kingdom Viridiplantae; phylum Streptophyta; class Magnoliopsida; order Rosales; family Rosaceae; genus Malus; species Malus x robusta. The sequence goes on from CAUJBI010000017.1 coordinate 30,895, forward strand.
TTTTGTAGCACTTTTCAGTAGCATTTTTATGAGAAAGAGAAAGTAATTTGTTGTTTGGCACATAACCAACTAAGTGCTTTTATATTGTATAGAAGCACTAGAAAAAATTGGTGATGGCAGTTGTGATGATTTTTTAATGTGTAATGGCATTTTAGACTTTGCAAATTAAAAAATAAGGATAATTTTGGAATTGAAAAAAAATCATTAAATGAGCAAAGTGCTTTCCTTGTTTTTTCTGTACAACAATTTTAGAAGGAGGTGCTTCTTAGAAATGTTTGTTAGTGCTTATACTTCTAACTAAAAGCACTTTTAAAATATTTGTCAAACGACCATTTAAAAAAAAAAACTGAAGTGTTTTTACTCATAAGCGTTTTTGGCTCCTTCAAAAGTACAACCAAACTAGCCCTAAAACTAGGTTAAAATCTAGAAATATTTAAAGGGAGATTGAGAAGGAGAGAATGGAAAAAAAAGGCGGAATATTGTTGTTTGCACGATAGGTTTCGGAAAGAGATAGGCGCAAGATATAATTAATTTTTTCTTCGTTTTGTCAATATATAATTTATTTGAGCTCCAAAACATGCTAGAGTTGTATTCTTGGAAGAAACAGTATTTTTATATACGCCATTGTTAATATATATATATATATATATATATATATATATATATATATTACCTAATAATAGTCCAATGCCAAATTATATAGTCATATGAATTTCATGTCCAACTTGAGATTAGAAATGTAATAATATAACTAATGCTTAACTTTTAATTAAGTTCGCCAAATTTAGTATCATAACTCAATTACGTTTTACAAGCTTAAGGTGCGTTTGTTGCACCAGATTATCTCAGACTAGATTAGCTTCAAGAACTAAATTGGACTGACTTAGACTAGACTAAGCTGGACTAGCTTAGTGAAACGTTTGGTGCAGTGTCAGACTAAAAAACAGGATAACAACAAATTCTAAAATTATATTTTTTTCATTCATATTTTATTAGTATTTTATATTATTTCATACATATTTAGTAATCTTTTATTACTACCACTGTCTATTTCTTTTTTCATTCTCGAAACCTCCCATCTCCATTCCTAATTTTTTTTCCTTTGATCTTCCTTTTTCTTCCTAATTTTGCTCCGACCCTTTCCCTCTCTTCTTCTTTTTCTTTTCCTTTCCACTCTCTCCTCCCTCAAAACAGCGTCATTCATCACCCTCCTTTTGTTCTCTTTTTTTTTTCCTTTCCTTTTCTTTGCTGTTGTGATTCCTCTAAATTATTTATGGCACCACAGATTCTGATTTCCCAACTTCAAATCCCACGGAAAATTGAAATCGGGCAGAGGCTCCTCTCTGCAGCACCATGGATTTCACAACCACTTTGTTTCTCGCCCCTCCTCTGATTTCTCAAAAAATCTCTTAATTTTCTGCGAAAAATGAAGAATTTTTCTATTGAGTTTGTTGTTGTTATCGAATTGATATTTTTTTTCTTTTCAAATTTTGGTTGTTAGATGTTGAAAATTAGGCGGTGGGTGTGGTGGGTTTCAGATCTGGGTATAGGTGGCCAGAGTTGCAGAGAAGCAGACGACTTGTAGCGTGAAGATGATGCAGTGTGCAGACTTTGTACGCAACTTTAGAGACGGGATTAGCAATCCCCTATGTTTCAGGCGGCCTAGCTAAGAACTGGTAGTGAAGGACTTAGTCGGCACGAGTCTAACTTAGTCCCATTAAACTTAATCCTTGTTCCAACCAAACACGGATTAGAAATCCTAGTTAAACCAATCCAGTCTAGTGAAGTTTAGTGAGGGCAAACAAACACCCCCTTATAGTATAAGTTTATCCAATACTTTTCAATATTACACTTTATGATACCAAATGTCATCCACCCTTAAAAGTATGTAGGTTTTCCTCTACACTCACATATCCACACACCAGACTAGCTGCTCTCTATAAAACTAGAAATCCACAAATTCTAAGATCAAAGACTAAAATCCAACGTTTAACGAAGCATTGAAGAAGACACGTTGTCGTCAATCACTAACCATGTATGGCATCCATCATTGAGGTATGCCTAAAATTCTAAATTTGTAGAAATTTAAGTATCCTTTTATAATTTTTCCGAAAAGAACTGAGAAATTTGGTTTTCAAAAACTGAAAAATCTTGCCAACATTTATACACACCAAAGTTCTAACTGTAAAAAGATTTTAGAGTTTCAATTTATCCTCGATAGTCCATAATATTTATTTTCTTTGAAAGAAAAAATATATATAAATAAACATTGGCCAGCATATGAGTGTTAGCTACAAAGCCTACAACATTATGTGAGGACTTGATGATGAACTGCCCATAATCCTGGCCCAAAAATGATTATGCGAATATGACCTTCAGGATCATTCAACATTGCTGGACCTTATTGTGGGAGTTAGAATTCTTACTTGGGCCAACAAGAGAGGAATACTATCACCACCTCCCTCGAGTGGTACTTTATGTTGGCCAAATTTTGGCTCCATACAAGTCAAATGAATGATGTGCAATGTCCCATACTAGAGGAGAACAACTATAATCTAAAGTTTATTATTCGAATTAAGAAAATGGAATTTTTTTTTTAGATTATAGTTGTACTCCTTCAATATGCTGCTTATTCAGCTCTGCACTTCGATCAATTGAATCAGGAATGTCGTAAAGGTTCTCTTTGTAAACTCTTAGTCATTTTATGGGAAAAAAAGAGGAAGAGAGAAAGATAGGCGAAAACTTTAACACGCTAATTAGCAAGGAAAACACTAATTAGTACTGAAAATTGCATAATATCACCATAAACTTCTATGTCTGTGAACATAGACTACAATTTTTCCTAATTAATTATGTGAGATTCATGTTATATGACAAGTTTTGACACCTGCGTTCAACTCTCTCGAATTTCATCTATTTTTTGTACTAAATAACAAAAATGTTACTCGTAACATCATTTGTATTATCTTTCTAATAAATATGGAACCCACATATGTTGGTGGACCCAACTTCTATTAAAGAAATGGTAAAAATATGTGGTACGCGTAGCATTACTCATTAAATAATATTCACATGCAATGCATTTGGTTCCTTTCAAAGATGTTATTGTAATTAAACACGCATGGAAGGTCAAATATCATTTAGTCTATCAAGCTACATCTAAATTGGCTGCTATGCGGTGAGGTTGTTCCTCTAACGAGTATGAGAATGAGAGTTTTAGTGGCCAATTGCTTGGAGTCCGATTTGAATAAGAATGTTTTATCATAAGAGGAGTGCTAATCCTTATTGGCGTGTGATTGCAATAGAAAACTGATATTTTGTACACTAAAGGAAACGTATTCAGTTTCCTATATGAATTTAATAAAGAATCCTTATTTGAATTATGTATATATATGTGTGTGTATGTGTAGAGAGAGAGAGAGAGAGAGAGAGAGAGAGAGAGAGAGAGAGAGAGAGAGAGAGAGAGAGAGAGAGAGAGAGATTAGCCTCTGCTTTTAATTCATTGAACATATAGTTAATTTAAGTTTTGAAATTTTGACAGAGAAGAAGACTGATGCGATTATTCTTTTGATTTTGTTCATTCATAATTTTGATTAATGGAAGTTCTTTAGGTCAGTTTTCTACATTACCTCTGCATAGTATAGTTTTGTGTGATTAATTATCGTTTATGAAACTTGATCTTGTTTGCTAATCTACGTCTAAATTTATCTTTGTCTAAATAATAATATTTGTAGCTGTCTTTCTAGTAAACAAAGATCGGAGAGAGAGGGAGGTAGGCCGACTTTAACGCCTATCCTCCTGTGTCCCAAAACACTACAAATACCCAATAATCCATCTTGTCACTCTCAGACATTACACAAAAATACACCTGCAAATATATACATTTATAAAATATATAAATAAATAAAAACAGCAAATAAACAGAGAGAAAAGGAAAGGCTTTGCATATTTAGACGGACAAGACAAGAAAAATCAGAAAAAATAGAAAGAAAAA
>CAUJBI010000018.1:0-155560 GCA_963082935.1 Malus x robusta
TTGATTTAATTTTTGGCAGACATCTTCACAACTTTTTATCTATTTATCTTTGAATTAATGGTTCTTGAGTTTGCAGGCTAAGCAATCAAAGTTATGATCTTTGGTTGCGGGTTTTGTGAATTTGTGAAATTTTATTGAATGGTTTTTGAGTTTGATGCTAAGCAATCAAAGTTTTGATCAAATTTATGATCTTTGGTTGTGGGTTGTTGATTTGATTGAATGATTTTTGAGTCTTGAATTTTATTTTTTAATTCAGTTTTGATGAATTTGTGATTGCTACATGTTAGTTGAAAGGTGTCTTGCAGTGGGGATGTGTTGGTTTTGTAGGAAGGCGGCAGGCTACAAGGTTTGCATAAAAACAGTACAGGGAATTGGCTTAACACCCTTTTACTTAGCAAATTCTTCGGTTCCTGCGGTGTTCATCAAGACCTTCAAAAAAACAAGAAGAATGTGTTCTGCATAGACTGCAGCCTCCGCCTTTGCAGGCATTGTATGACATCTCATTGCCTTCACACGAAGCTTCATATCTGCAAATACGTTTATCATGATGTCGTTCACCTTCAAGAAATTCAGAAGCATCTTGACTGCTCTAAAATTCAGCTTTGCTTCCCCATTCTCTGTCTTATACAACTCTCAGCAATTGTATGTGGATCTCATGATTGTAGGTGAAAATTCATATGTATATTTCAAAATCTTCCTTATGGAACCTGTGATTTTTCATGAATTATGCGTCTTCAACTAGGTCTACATTTCTTCTTTATATAAGTGGTCGTCACCTTCGTTGGAATTTTTGAACTTTTTGAGATGTGAGATATCTCAATCAAAATAATGCTCATCATATAACATGTAATTTAGTAGAACAATATTGATACCGTTGCTTGATTTGTGAGCATTCTGTTTTCCTCTTCTAGAATTGTGACTTGCGGTCTTGCTTTTTATGATTCACGGTTTCTTTTTTTATGTTAATCCTTTACTTATGCATTGATGGGTAAGTCTGGTTATTTTTTTGTTGAACTTTTAATTAGCCCAGGCTAGTTGTCCCTTCCTAATGGATGAGTTTGGTTTCTAGATTCTCTTTTCTTTGTTGAATTTTCAAGATAGAGGTTGTATTTGTATGTTACATAGCTTTTTCTGAATTTCCAATTTCGTTGCAAAAAAAAAAAAACTGCGACCAGCGTTTTGTGGTGAGTTTCCCAGTTTTGTCCGTGTGTTTTTTTTCTAATTTTGGATTTGCAAATGAGTATTCTTTTTTCTTTGTTCCTTTGTGACTTGCATGCTGCTATATAATTTGGGTCTGTTTGTGTTTGTTCTCAGAGTTTGGTGTGTGGGAATCCGTTAGTGCTTCATTTTTGCTGTGTACGAAGAGTTGTTTTCTTCTTTCTTATGGTTGTGAATATATATAAGTGAACATATAATATCTTCATTTGGAGGGAATCGAAAAGCTTACTACGATAAAATTGTATTTTGTGGTACTTGAATATGGTTGGCTAAATTATACTGGTTCTAAGTTGAGGACATTTTACTGCAGAAATGGATAGTTCATGGATTGCACTACAGTATTAATAGTAACACCTTTACTTATCGATCTACATGTTTGTCTTTAAGAGCATCTTTTTATGTGATCGTGAGACAATTGTACGAAGATAAAGTATTGGATTGGTGTTTGGTGTTTGGTGTTTGTTGTGGGTGCAAGTTGTACCGGATATATTATTTTGTTTAGTGCTTTGGAGCATCATGTACGTTGAGGTAGTGTTCTCTTAATTTCCCGAGTGGGTTGGTCTTAAGGCAAAGGATCTAGAAAACTCAGGGTTTAAGCTTTGGTATTCGGGCACAAATAGAACGAGAAACGGTGTTGGCATCATTGTGGACAAGACCTTGACACAAGATGTTGTAGATGTCAAGAGGGTAAGAGATAGAATCATGGCAATCAAAATCATAATAGGACAAGAACTCATCAATGTGATTAGTGCGTACGCACCTCAAGTAGGGTTGGATACGAGTTTGAAGGAGAAATTTTGGGAAGACCTTGGAGACTTGGTGCAAGGAATTGCTCAGACGGAGAAGTTATTTATAGGAGGAGATTTAAATGGACACGTGGGCATGTAGACAGGTACCTATGGAGGTTTTCATGGTGGCCATGGTTTTGGGGAGAGAAACGAGGATGGTGAAGCTATCTTGGATTTTGCAATGGCATATGATTTCTTCTTAGCCAACACCTTCTTTAAGAAGAGAGAAGAACATGTGAACACCTACAAGAGTGGGTCGTCAAAAACACAAATAGATTTTCTTCTAATGAGGAAAGGGGATCGTATAACTTGTAAGGATTGCAAAGTTATACCGGGGGAGAGCTTAGCTAATCAACATCGCTTGTTGGTGATGGATGTACATATCAAAAGAGTGAGAAAAAAGAACAAGACTTGGAAATGCCCAAGGACTAGATGGTGGAATCTAAAAGAAGAAAAACAAGTCATTTTTAAAGAGAAAGTAATCACCCAGTGTGTGTGGGATAGAGAGAGGGAAGTTAGCCAAAGGTGGGATTCCATGGCTAGCTGTATCCGAAAAGTAGCAAAAGAGGTATTAGGAGAGTCCAAGGGCTTTGCTCCACACCAAAAGGAATCTTGGTGGTGGAATGAAGAGGTACAAACAAAGGTGAAGGCTAAGAAGGAATGTTGTAAAGCCATATACAAGGATAGGACCGATGAAAATGGTGAAAGGTATAGAAGAGTGAAGCAAGAGGCGAAGAAAGCTGTGAGGGAAGCTAAGTTAGCGGCTTATGACGATATGTATAAGCGACTAGATACCAAAGAAGGAGAGTTGGATATCTATAAACTAGATAGAGCAAGGGAAAAAAAGACAAGGGACCTAAACCAAGTGAGATGCATCAAGGATGAGGATGGAAAGGTTCTTGTTACAGAGAACGCGGTCAAAGATAGATGGAGAGGTTATTTTCATAATCTTTTCAATGAAGGACATGAAAAGGAGTACTTCTTTAGGGGAGTTGAGTAACTCAGAAAAGTGTAGAAACTACTCCTTTTATCGTCGAATCAGGAAGGAAGAAGTGGTTGTAGCTTTGAAGAAGATGAAGCATAGAAAAACAGTGGGCCCAGACGATATACCGATCGAAGTGTGGAAAGCCTTGGGAGAGACAGGTATAGTATGGCTCACTGACCTTTTCAATAGGATTTTGAAAATGAACAAGATGCCAAACGAGTGGCGAAAAAGCACCTTGGTGCCTATTTACAAGAATAAGGGCGACGTACAAAATTGCATGAACTATAGGGGTATTAAGCTAATGAGTCATACAATGAAACTCTGGGACAGAGTCATTGAGCATAGATTGAGGCAAGAGACACGGGTTTCAGACAACCAATTCAGGTTCATGCCAGGGCGCTCAACCATAGAGGCAATTTATCTCTTAAGAAGATTGATGGAAAGATATAGAGATGGGAAAAAGGATTTATACATGGTCTTTATAGATTTAGAAAAAGCGTATGATAGGGTCCCAAGAGACATTCTTTGGAGGATTTTAGAGAAGAAATGAGTACGAGTAGCATATATCCAAGCTATAAAGGATATGTATGAAAGAGCAAAGACTGCCGTAAGAACTCATGAAGGACAAACTGAAAACTTCCCCATAACTGTAGGATTATATCAAGGCTCATCCTTAAGTCCTTACCTTTTTGCGTTGGTAATGGATGAGTTAACAGGACATATTCAAGATGATATTCCTTGGTGTATGCTTTTCGCATACGATATAGTGTGGATAGATGAAACTCATGAAGGGGTAAATGCGAAGCTTAACCTTTGGAGAGAAGTGTTGGAATCTAAAGGTCTTCACCTAAGCCGATCAAAGACAGAATATATGGAGTGCAAGTTCAGTGCAAATGGAGGCCAAAATGAGTTAGGGGTGAGGATCGGAAATCAGGAAATACCAAAGAGCGACCGTTTTCGCTACCTAGGATCTATCTTGCAAAAGAACGGAGAATTAGATGGAGATCTCAACCATAGAATACAAGCTGGATGGATGAAGTGGAAAAGTGCATCCGGCGTGTTGTGTGATCGTCATATGCCACTGAAGCTTAAGGGAAAATTTTATAGGACGACAATAAGGCAATGCTATATGGCACATAATGTTGGGCGGTGAAGCATCAACACGTACACAAAATGGATGTAGCGGAGATGAGGATGCTTCGTTGGATGTGTGGGCACACGAGAAAGGATAAGATTAGGAATGAGGATATCCGAGGTAAAGTAGGAATAGTCGAAATTGAAGGAAAGCTGAGAGAAAATCGGTTACGGTGGTTTGGACATATGCAAAGAAGGCTACTGACTCTCCGGTTAGAAGATGCAACTATAGGATAGAGGTTTAGGGTCGAAGGGGTAGAGGAAGACCTAGGAAAACTTTGGAAGAGACTCTAAGAAAAAACTTAGAGTACTTGGATCTAACGGAGGACATGACACAGGATCGAGTACAATGGCGTTCTAAGATTCATATAGCCGACCCCACTCAGTGACTTGGATTTTTCAAGTCTCCAATTGAGAAGTTTTCCCCACTCGGGAAATTAAGGGAACACTACCTCAACCTATATGCTCCACTCACAAAGCTTCAACATACAAGCTTTAACAAAAGAAAAATTCAAAAAACTTAGTGAAGAAGACTTTGGTGTATTTAACACAATACGTTGAAATGAAACAAAGCTTATTTATTGATATCTCCAATAAGTTACAAATATGTACATATACATGAGTCAAAATAAACAAACAAGAGGGAGCCTTCACAAAGGTTGCTTAGGAGAAGTCTCAGCAGTCGGTAGAGCCCCAGAAAGAGAAGGCACCGGAGGGGGATCATTCGGAGCCTCAGTACTGGACAGCACCCTAAAAGGATGAGGCATCGAAGGTTGATCATTTGGAGTTTCATTACGCGGTACAGCCCTAGAAGACGAAGGCAATAAATTCCTTTGGAACAAACCCACAAACCTCTGATGATCATGTAAAATCTGACCATCAGATTCCTTCATCTGGTCAAGCTTCCTCTTCATGTTTGTAGCATAGTCATGTGCGAGCCGGTGCAGTTGTTTATTCTCATGCTTGAGCCCTCTAATCTCCTGTTTGAGACTCATCACTTCAGCCGCCAATGATTCAACTTGGCGGGTTCGAGCAAATAGGCATTGGGCCATATTAGACACAGAACCTGCACACTGAACACTGAGAGTCAGAGAATCCTTAACAGCCAACTCATCAGACTGTTTGGAAAGTAGCCTGTTATCTTTGGGAGTTAGAAGGTTCCTGGCCACCACCGCAGCGGTCATATCATTCTTCATCACGGAATCCCCAACGGTAAAAGGACCAGTAGGGGATAAGAAGGATGGGCACCATATGTTGTCTGGAAAAGGCGTGGCTGCCTCTTAAACAAGGTTCAAGTCAAAACGACGGTCGAAGGGGCCATACATTTTCAAAGGTGTTGAAGAGAGAAGAGGTCGGACAAATCAAGATCTTAGAAATGCAAGAAGGGAGCTTCTACTGGTGGAGATTCAAGTGTGCTTTGGAACTTAATACCAGCCTCTATAAAAATCTGCACTCAATGGAGCTTCAGAAATCAAAGAGGTGCCTACTCAGAAATCGAAAAGGCTTTTTCTTTCCCAAAAACTGGGATGCTCAGAGACCACGAGGGCCGATCTCAGGAATCGAAGAGGCGTTTGCTTTCTCAAAAGCTGGGCTGCTCAAAGACCACGAAGGTCGATCGCAGAAATCGAAGAAGCGCTTGCTTTCTCAAAAACTGGGCTACTCAAAAACCACGAGGGCCAATCTCAGAAATCGAAGAGGCACCTGCTTTTTCAACCTTGTCAGCACCTGTCACATGAACACTCAACTTTGCGGAAATTACGGGCATTTTGTCGAAGATTTCTGGTGAAGTAGAAAGCACATGAATGTTACTGTTCAATCATCCACTTTCCACACGCAACATCAGCTCACGGGTACCACAAATAACTTTGCCAAAAATCTCTAACAAAATTTAGACACGTGAAACTTGCAGCTCCCATTACATCGCTATGACCAAGAAAGGTAAAAGAATAGCAAAGAAACAGCATTAACAAAGTTTAGACACATAAATTTTGAAGGTTTAGCTACCATATTATTACCCACAAGGATAAAGGAACAGGACCACTGCTGGATAATTGGAAAGTCCCTATGTGTCAACCTTTATGCTCCGTGGCAAGGTAGACTAGCAAACAGGCCTAACCTGTACTCACATTCCAGAAAACACTCCCAACAAGATTGCTTGCTTCAAGATCAAAAAGGTACCGCCCTCTAAATCTCGAGAGCCAGACTCCCAACATGATTACTTTCTCAAAAAACGACGAGACACCGCTCTCCGAATCTCGAGAGCTAGACTCCTAGCAGGATTGCTTTCTCAAAAATCGAAGAGGCACCGTTCTCCGAATCTCAAGAGACAGATCCCCGACAGGATTGCTTGTTCGAAAACCGAAGAGGCACTGCTTTCTCAACTTCGAGAGCCCTTTAGATAAAGTTTGTCTGTAATCCTCACATCGCTTTCTCAACTTCGAGAGCCAGATCTCCTTGGATAAAGCTTGTCTGTAATCTTCACACGTAACATCAGCTTCCAGATACCACAGACCACTTTTTCAAAGTGCTCTGACAGAGTTAAAACACGTGAAGTTGGCAACTCCCACTACCGTGCTATGACCAAGCAGGGTAAAGGAATAGCATTACTCTTTGTTGTTAGGGAGACTCCTATATATGTCGACCTCCATCCTCAACGGACAGGCAAACCTGCAAAAATGCTCAACCCTTCCTCATATCTGAGAGGGCACTCCCAACGAAGCCTCTCGAAATACTCAACTTTCTTTCCCCCCGAGAATACCTCTGTAAACAAGCTACACCAGAGCAAGAATATCTCATATCATCAGGGTTAAAAGCAAAAGTATCCCATATCATGCTTTTTCCCTGTCTTTTCCTTGGCCTTGTTCTTACCTGCAAGATAATGAGAAAGAGGGCAATCAGTCAGCACTTGGAATCCAGCTTCCAGTCCGGAACTGACTGCCGGGAACCCCTTACCTAGTTACTTACCAGGCATTGCTCTCGAGTACTCATCTTCAACATCTTATGCTTCCCAAGAGGATACCATATCTGCCTGAGGAACAAATAGGGCAAGTGAGAATGATACAAGGAAGCATGTGGAGACAAGCGGAACAGAACATGTACTCTAGATTTAATGGACTTGTTTTGACCCTCAAATTCTTCAGTCGGTCTTATACTCTGGCGGAAACCAGAAAACTCTCCAGCCCAGTTCAAGAATAAGCTTGTGGAAAGTTACTTCTTTAAAAGCAAAAGTATTTCATATCACCTTTTCTCCTTTTCTTCTCTTTATCCTTCATGCTGCCTGCAAGATAAGGAGAAGGATAACAATCAGCCGGAACTCAAATCAAACTTCTGATATGGGACTGATTGCTTGGAGCCCTGATTGCTTACCTTGTCTGTCACCTCTTTCAGCAGATCCCCTAGCTCAGAGACTTGGGGGACTCCTACTACATGGTTTGTATCGCGCTTAACCAAGCCTGAAACTACAAGTAAGCGTCAAGTGAAATTGATACATTACCTTGTGCATCTCCACCAGTTAAAGATACCACCCCTGGAGGGAGGAAGAGTACTTTTAAAGAAGATGCCACATCTACCTATGAGACAGATAAGGCAAGTGAAGATGATACCACACTTCGGTACTTAAAAGCTTCGTGATTACGAGATCATTCTCCCACAATATTTCATAATGTCATTTGTACTAAATCATTCACTTGTACTCACTAAAGGAGAGCTTGAACCTATGTATTGTGTAAACCCTTCACAATTAATGAGAACTTCTCTACTCCATGAACGTAGCCAATCTGGGTGAACCACGTACATCTTTTGTTTGCTTTCTGTCTCAATCCGTTTACATACTTATCCACACTAATGACCGGAGCAATCTAGCGAAGATCACGAACTTAATACTTTCTGTTGTACCAAAGTCCTCACTGCTTTTGTGCATCAACAATCCGTAAATCCCTACCTTTTTGCATTGGTAATGGCTGAGTTAACAGGACATATTTAAAATGATATTCTTTAGTGTATGCTTTTCGCAAACGATATAGTGTTGATAGATGAAACGCAGGAAGGGGTAAACGCGAAGCTTAACCTTTGGAGAGAATTGTTGGAATCTAAAGGTCTTCGCCTAAGCCGATCAAAGACAGAATATATGGAGTGCAAGTTCAGTGCAAACGGAGGCCAAAATGAGTTAGGAGTAAGGATCGGAGATCAGGAAATACCAAAGAGCGACCGTTTTCGCTACCTAGGATCTATCTTGCAAAAGAACGGAGAATTTGATGGAGATCTCACCCATAGAATACAAGCTAGATGGATGAAGTGGAAGAGTGCATCCGGCGTGTTGTGTGACCGTCGTAGGCCACTGAAGCTCAAGGGAAAATTTTATAGGACGGCAATAAGGCCGACGATGCTGTATGGCATAGAATGTTGGGCGGTGAAGCATCAACACATAGGTGTAGTCGAGATGAGGATGCTTCGTTGGATGTGTGGGCACACGAGAAAGGATAAGATTAGGAATGAGGATATCCGAGGTAAAGTAGGAGTAGCCGAAATTGAAGGAAAAAGGAGAGAAAATCGGTTACGGTGGTTTGGACATGTGCAAAGAAAGCCTACTGACGCTCCGGTTCAAAGATGTGACTACGGGATAGAGGTTCAAAGCTGAAGGGGTAGAGGAAGACCTAGGAAAACTTTGGAAGAGACCCTAACAAAAGACTTAGAGTACTTGGATCTAACGGAGGACATGACACAAAACCGAGCGCAATGGCGTTCTAGGATTCATATAGCCGACCCCACTTAGTGGGAAAAGGCTTTGTTGTTGCTGTTGTTGTTGTTGCTTTGGAGCATCATATTTGAAAAAACATATGGCAAAGTCAGAGAAAAATGTTAGTTATGTGCTTATATACTGTAAGGATGCTTGGGCTGGTATATATATTTCCACATATTGTATTGGTAGCCACAAACATTTGTGTTTTATCTGGTAGTGTGATGGCATTTTTATCCAACAGGTTCTGGAAGTGGTCTCTGTTTCTGTTATTAAATGTGTGTAGTTTCCGTTTTTTTTTTTGGCTGGAAAGTAATGGAGAAGATAAAAGAAAGACACAGTTGGCGTGTTTACCTGCTATTGATTAATTCTTGGCTACCTTTACCAGGTTTTGGAAGCTCTGGATGGGCTGAAGAAGAAGCCAGATGCTGCACCCGAAAAAGTCATTTCAATTGGAGAGGCATACTCCATCATTGACAAAGCAGTTAAGGTGGGAACTCTGCACAGGAATACTGGAGCACGGAGAAAGTCTCGACTGGCTAGAAGAAAGAAGGCTGTTGGATGAGAAAAGCATTAAGCTTTTTCAATTTTAGTGTGTTCATTTATTTCAAGGAATTAATGTTGGATGCAAAGAACAATGTTACAGTTTCAATATCATATATCCAAATATTGTAAGTTTGGGACTTAACCTACAGTGTAGTTAGCAAGACCACTTACAAGTTATAAATGTTTTTTTTTCGTTTTTGGGAAGCAATTGAAAAACTTGATCAGTTAGATGTCAGTTTTTATAATCAATGCAAAAAAATAAAAATAAAAAAAAATAAAAAAAATCCACATACCATTTTCATAAGATTTGTTTTTCTGCCAACATATTAATTTTGCTCAATGATAATGCCATAATTGGAATATTTTTTATAAAAATGATGTAATGGGTTAATCTGAAATTCCGAACTGAACTCTCACATGACTGCTACTGCACATCCTCCTCTTTTTTGGTTGTTGGGCTTTATTTTTATTTCTTTTTTTGGTAATTGCAATTGTTGGTTTTGCAAAGAACTGAGTTTTATCTTATTTATAGTTCTCTATGAATGTATAGTTTCACCTTTTTTGATCTCGAGTATCTGGTTGGCTTTATTTATCAGGCCCAGGGTTGTGATTCTGGATGCTGACATGATACACGTTGGTGGTCCTTGGGAACTTGGTGCGGAGAAATGCAAGCATGTGGCAGTGTATTATGGGTATATTACTACTACTTTTCTTCCCCTTTCTGTAAATGATACTAGATTTTAACTGAGACCAGATTGTATAAAACAAAAGCATTGTTTTGCAATCACATTCTGTGTTTTGATTTTCCGGTCTGGGGATTTATATTCAGGTTCATATAACTGCTTTGTAGAAGTACTTCTGTGTTTTTGAGGAAGCATTTGGACTTGGATAGAAACTTCAAACATGTTTCACATAAATGCACTTCTAGCAGAAGTGCTTAAAAGCAGAAGTGCTTCCTATAGAAGGGGTTCCAAACTAATAAGCCCTTTGTTTCATTGCAATTGAAGGATTGGTTATGGATTTCAGGTCAAGCTCTCTGAGTACATTGGGAAGAAGTATGTGATTCTCTTTTTTAATCCATTGCACTTCACATTTGTTTGTCCTGCAGTTAAGTATGTTTTCACAATCAGCATTTCTGGATACAAATTTTTAATCTTTATTAGATGCTTAGTGAATCTATCTTAATCTTATTGATTTGCTAAAATTTGTGACCCCATCTTGCAGAGATCATTGCTTTCAACAACCACCATACTGGGTTTGTGGAGTTAAACATAGAAATCTTGCATTTTTCAGTTGACACTGTAGTATGTTGCCTTGCTCCCCACTATCTTCAATATCACATAAAAGGGTTGCAATTTTGTGTCCATGGAGTTATTTGTTTTGAAATCCCAAATTGAATGAATTTTGTGTTATATATTGATAGTAGTTGCAAGGAAATGATATGTTTATCTAGATAATTAGTAGCTTAATTTATTTGTACTTATCCTACTTTTAGTCTAGGTTGTGGGAAATTCCCAAATTATTGTTTAGGAGTGCTATAATAGGCATTTTGATTCTATTTTTATTTTCATAAATATCTATTCATTTGGAAGTAGGCCAATGTTTTCCTCACCTACTCATTGTTCATAGAGATCCCTTCTAACTTAAGCTTTTAGAGTCATACTTTCTATGACTTTTTGGTCAGAACAAGCTTCACTCTCAACCTGGTTAGGCTTCAATCTGCCAATTAATTTAGGGGTGTGCTATCCACACACCCCATTTTACTTTTCACACACCCTTTGATCATTTATGTCCATTGATCTTCTTGAATTCATCTGATTCGACGGTCGAAAATTAAAAAGGTGTGTGAGAAGTAAAATGAGGTGTGTGGATATCACACCCCTTAATTTAATGTCATGCCTTCAAATTTGTATTAGTTTAAGGTTTCAAAATTAATGTTTGATTTCTACCATTATTTATATTGTTCTATTGTTTTAGGATCCATGTGAAGTGTTAAGTGTCATACATGTTATAGGTAGAATGAAGCAGTAAATTACGTCCTCTTGAGAATACAGTGGATAAGTCCATTGGTGTTAACTTGGTTTTTAGATTGTTTGTTCAGTAGTAACATATTCAATAGTCACATCTCCAAAATATTTAACATCATCTACTAACTAAATATTAGATTGCACAGATCTAAATAAGAGCCTATTAAATCACTGGAAAAAAAAAGTTCTCTCCATCTGGTATAAACCAGATTCCTTTCCACAAAAAAATGACTAGGTGATCATACTGTTATTAGTATAAATATGTTGGTGTATAAAATAATTGCATGTAATTTATTTATTTATTTTTTTTGCCTAGGCTGCTCTCTTGACAATCAAGAGTACTGGAGGGAAATTTCAAACCGTATAAAGGTATACTTCGTTAGAATTCGATATTTAGTTAGCAATTTTATTCTGGTTTATTGTGTTTTTTTTTTGTTCAGCTTTAATTTCTTGGTTCGGAAGCTAAATGATTGTTAAGCTTTTGACTGTGAATTTTGCAATTGCTGCCTTGCTGCTTTAGTAAAGTCTCAACTAATTGATACTATAATTTGTGAATTTTATCTAAATGATTGTTAAGTTTGAACATTGATAGTTAAGACGTAAGAAAGATTAGACCAACTAATACTGAGGTGAAATAAGAAATAATGTCATAATTGTTATATATAATATCTGAGGAGTGAAATACTTTTTCAATTAGTTGAATCAGTTTTGTATAGTTATTGGCATAGTTAATTCTTTTAACTGCAGGTAACCCTGTAGACATTACAATTTAGGTCTTTAGTTGTTTGATAGAAAATCGCTTTGATTCATCGTTTCTTATTGGATAGTTTGATCGTTAGCCTCTTATTTCAGATCGTAACTCATTTTGGTTGTGAGTTTGTTCTGTAATTTTTTTTTCTCTGCTATTAATAGCTTAGCACATGTGGTAGCAGAGTGATTGCGTTGGTAGCTTATGTATACAAGTGAATTCAGATGACACAATGAGTTTGATATTCAAAAAATGTCTGTTGGTTCAGTTTTTCAATCTTTAAAAACTGTCAAATCAATTTGAGCATGTAATTTTATGTTTATTGTTAGGTAAATTGCTGTTTTTTTTTTTGCTGATAAAAAGTTTACAGTTTGGCTGTGTAAATGTGTATAGTTTTATACGTTTCGCTCACTTGACAATTTTATAATGGCTGAAGTGTATTCTTTAATGAAATGTGTTTTCTTTCCTCAATCGTGAATGTCTTTTTGGTATTTTGCAAATCGAAAAAAATTGAAAGCTTTTGACTCTGAATTTTGCAACCACCGCCTTGCTGCTTCGGTAAAGTCTCAATTTCTTGATAATATCAATTAATTTGGCCTGTAATGTTAGGGTATTGAGTTGAATGCATATGCTACATGGCATAGGTCTAAAATGATTAGAACTTTAATATCATGATGTGTGATGCTAATTAAGCACAATATGAGTATCTGTACCAAGAAAGACATGAGCATCTATATGTTCCTATTGAGGCAAGTAAGACATTGTATGCATAAGCACAATTCATGACTAATTAATGTCCTATTGTTGGTGCGAGATACCATTTTTTAGACCTTATATCATTTGGACCTTTAGTTATATAAAAAGTTGGTGGACTGAGTTGAATAAATGGTTGATAGGTTTGGTTTCATATTTATTGGAAAATGAAAAATGGAGACATGGGAACACAATTATATAGCGCATTGCTTATTTTTCTTGCAAGTCAAAGATGTGCCGATGGTGTTGAGGAGAATACCTAATTTAGTTTGATTGTTCTCATTTCTTTGAGCTCTGTAATTGCATTTTTAAAGCCAACATAGTTTTATAAGTTCGTTAGAATTTATGGTGTTTTTTAACAGGTTTTAAAAGATCCTAGTCATTCTGGTTAATTAAAGTTTTAAGATATCCTCATTCATTTAACACATGAAAATTAAGCATTTTCATAAATACAGTTTTAAATTATCATCATTCTGTTCAAATGCACCATTTTCTTTTTGTTTCCCTTCTCTCATCTTGCAAGCACTCATGATGTCCATTTCCTTTTAATTTTGGTTAATGCAGGTTTTGAAATTTGTGATGATCATTTTCATATTTCTATAAATTTTGTGAGAAAAAAGCATGTGAAAAAGCACATTAGTCTCGAGGTATAAATCACATTAGTCTAATTATGGCTAGGATGAAAAACCATGTGATAAACTGTGGCTTGATTACACTGCAATTTCAATTTGGGATTTGAATTTATTTACAAAATTATGATCCTTTTTAAAATTTAGAAAAGAGCATGTTAAAAGACCAATTTTCTTTACAGGAACTTGAATAAAAAGTAGGGCATGAGTGAAAACCAACCAGCAAAGATTATGGTTATTCACTAATTTAAACATAAATCAGCTTTGAGAGTCATGCTCACCCATTGTCAGTTTTCCTTGCCAGCATATTTCCTACCCAAAGTTTCCCAAAATGTGTTCTCAAACCTCTGCATCAACATATCTTTCCAACTTCTAATAGTCTTTGGTGCTAGAACATCTTCGAACTTCATTCTAAAAGGATTGATTCATAAGTAAAGACACCTAAAAGCAGCTAAGTAAACAGTTTAATCAAGAGGCAATTCAGAAGTAGAACCAAATAAGCCATAGTCCAACTTTCGCATACCCTTCAGCGTGATTTAATATCAGAAACAGTCTCCTGAATTCAAGTTTTCCTACAGCTTCTAATTGTGCGTGCCCATCGTGTCTTGGTTGGTCTACAACCAAGGACTGATTAGTGAGTGCTTCAAAAATAGATTGTTATGACAAACAAACAGTTGATCACGATGATGTTTTTTGTGATTTGGGTTTATAGTGCTTCTAAATGCTGTTTTAATTGAGTTTCCTGTGTTTGCTCGATTCGTTGTTGTGGATGCCTGATATGTTTTTTATCTTTCAGTTAGGAAACGGTGCATTACAAAGTGTAATTTTTGGTTGGGGTTTTTTCAAGCTGCTGTGTTAAAGGTATATGATGTGTTTTTTTTTCCCTTCATTTTGTTTGCTGTTGAGACTTTTTTTTTCTCGCTTTATTCTTGCTGATTTGAGATGGTTTTTACATTGTATTTTTGTTATGAGTTTGTTGTCCCAACTCATGACTCTGCTCTTTTCCAAGCAGCCCACCACACTGTATATCTGTATCTGAATTTGATTTGTTTATATAGTTATATTTTCTTTGCGAGGAGATTTCTGTTTGCTGAATAAATGCTCAAGAAATTGGATCTTCAGGCTTAATTTAATTTTGGTTGGTTTTCATCATAATTCTTTTTGCTGCACTTGGTTTTCTTAGCAACTTGGTGGAGGCATGATGTTAAAAAAATTGCTTGGTGGAAAAGAACCATATAAGATGAAGGTTCAAGAAAGGGCGCCGTTTTGACATATAAGTCATGGACAATGTTATGCGCTTCAAAGAAAAATAATTCGAACTAAAAACTTCAGGGAAAACCCCAGTTGACTTTGTAATGAGAGAAGGGCACCAAAATCAATTAGAGCATAGCAAGTGGATAGACGAGACTCTTGCTTTGAATAAAAATTATAGTTGTCGGGGTTTTCGCTAATTTACTGGAAAGAGGGAGTCATTAGGTGAGTGAGCTTATGCTTTATAGAGAAGAATGAAGTTTGCCTTCTTTCTTGCTTTGATAGTTTGTATGATTGTTATATGTAGGAAGGGACTAATGGAAGGAAGATTCATATTTGAGTTTGTAGGTGGACACGTATATTAAAAGTGGTATGGTAATTGGATTGGGGTCTAGCCAAGCTTCTGGTCTGCAACTTGGTGCAGGTGGTTTGAAAGATATAGTCGGGAAACGTACATTAAAAATAGTGTCTTTATGCTGTTAACGGTGTCTCTGTTTGGTTGAACACTATTATGCGATATGCTCTCTCTGTTTGTAAAGCAAAATAAACTGGTTGGAGGATCTTCTAATGGGCTCCTGCAATCTTTTAATGGGCTCCTACAATCTTTGCAATTACTCTGTTATTTCCTTTAGTTATGGTATTTGACTTTCTGTTTAATTTCTATATATGTCGTTCCAATGGAATCAAGTGCCAAAATTAGAATAAACATCCTTTAGTCAAGTTTGACAATTTTCCATTTAATGTTTGGTTCAGGGATCCCTTATACCAACATAATCTTCTTATCAATTTCAATCAGACTTGACCCTCATGGTTTAGTAAGAGTGAAAACTGTCTTAACTATACAATTGGAGCGTTATAGTCTTAGTTTATTGAATCCGTTTGTTAATGGTTTGAATTCTTACTCTGAATCTCACTCATTTTTTACGGTTTAGATTGGACTCTCATCACAACATTATAATCTGCTCTTGCTGCTGCGTGCATTTGAATCAACACTTTGGTATGTCACCTGAACTTAAATGCATTCTTTTCCCATTCTTTATGTTTGAGGCACCATGACTTTATGATTTTTTGATTGATTGTTTGGTTTGTTCGCCTTATGTTATTCGTTTGCTTTCTGCTTTGTTTTTCATTCTTGGTTGTCTCGGTCATTGTCTCATTGTCCAGAGGTTGGATGGTTTGTTTTTTATTTTTTTTGTTTTAATTATGTTTGTGCAATTCTGTTATTGTTTGAAAGTTTCTTGCTATCTTTGTGATTCTGGTTTAACCCAGTGCTCTTAATTCTTTATCGGATGTTGTTGGGCATTTTATCTCTGTTATTCTGTTATTGGTTGGTTGGTGTTTTCGTTTGGTTTTCTAATAGTGAAAACAGACATTCTGTTATTCAGTTTCATATGAAAACAGACCTTCTGTTTTTTTTGCCTTTGAACAATTGTGGTTCCAAAATTAGCTACTTGAACAAATCCTCAACACTTTCTGTTTTAAATTACCTGTTGAACTAGCTGCCTACACTGGAGGACACGTATTATATGTGTGGACTAAATGTTTCTTTTATTTCTTAAGTAAACAGATTTTTTTTGGAAACCATCTTTCTAATCACACACGTACAGTTTATTCCCACTCATTGTTCAATGTGTTTATATGTCAACTCACTTAAATGTGTATAAAAGCAAAACTGCTTATCTTACCGGCCTCATTCACTCATGTATCATTCTGTTTGTTCATAATTGTCTTGAATTTATTCAACTTATACGTGTTTTATCCATCCGATTACGTTTGAAACAACTGGTTCTCGTAGCAACGTTCGGACGTAATTTCTAGTTACCACTAAGACCATGATTGGTAACTCGGATTGTATTGATTCTATCAGTTGGATAGGATAATTTGTCATCGGATAATAATGATTAAAGTATTGAGACGTTTGGTGCAATATTGAACTAAAGACTGATTATTTAATAATGTGTTTGATATAAGAGATTTTTCGAATTATTATTTTATGTGAATGATTACAAAAGAGTGGTGCTATGCCCATCCAAATGTCTTTGTCTACTCACGCACCTTATATTTACATTCATCATAAAAAGTGAAAAAACACTTTCTCCACTCACCATTTGTTTTTGAACTGCAACAACGATGTACTTCTCCTGACAAGATTTTTAAGCTTCCTGTTCGACAATTCCAATCGATTTTGGACAATGTTACAGCCGTTGTTGCCCACGATCTTGTTATTCGACATGCTCATCTCCCCTGCTAAATTCTCGGTCTCTTCTTCTCCGTCAATGACTCGATCGAAGCAGATGTATCTACCAGAGCTGCCTTGTTCATTGCCTCAAACATTTTTCTTTTTTCCTTTTTTCATTTAAGATATTTTAGGTTTTTTTTTTAATTTTTTTGTCAGTATAACTATTATTAGGTGTCAATATATGACTGGTTGGTCTTTAGGTCTTTGAAAGTCATTTTATACAATTTGACAAAAAAATAAAATCATTTTATACAAGGATAAATTTATCAATAAAATTATTTTTTTTAAAGTGGGTGGGGAGATAAGACACTAAAGTGAACGTAGTAGCACTCTTACAAAATTATGGATGTAGAATTTGGTACTTAAAAAGTCCTCACCACCACCAATTATTTTCAGATAGCCAAGCAACATTTGCAAAAAAACTGATTTGAAATCATAATCCAACAAGCAGCGAGCCAATACAAGTTATACCGAGAGATTTTTCCCTTTCTTTTTTTCCAAATTCAAAATTTCAAACTTATCGTAAGGGCAAGAAATTAGAAAACCCACATAGCCGCAAAAACAAAAACAAAAGCTGTTGATATCGGGAAATTTGGAAAAATAACCAAACTTCGAACCCTATATAGAATAATAGCCATTCTTTTAAGTTTATGATAATTATAACCAAATTTTAAAATAAAAATATTAATATACCCATAAAATAGAAATTGAGAGATAAGAAAGAGAGTTTGAAAACAAATTCAAAAACCAAAATCAAATCTAAGATTAGCCCACTGTCCTACGGGGTTCATTTAATTTTTCCAAAGAAAAAAACTGACCCATGAACACAAGGGTTTTCTCGGTTTGATTTGTGTGATAAGCAAAAATTGTTTATATAGTTAGGCGTATGTATAAGTCAAATCCCTCACATTAAAGGGCGTGAAAGCCAAGATCATAAGCACGGCTAGAATGCCAATGGGAAGCAGCAACAACATGAAACGTGGGAGGGCAATGGCGAAAGTATCAAAGGAAATATTAGCAGAGTTGTTGAGGCATACAAGCAAAGGAAAATAAGCAATGACTTCAAGCTAAAGTAGCTGCCTTGCAACAGACTTCTTCCACTCCCTCTACCTGTGAGATAGGGTTGGCCGATATTCTGTTGCCTTTCTTTGTCTCTGAATCTGACGATGATACTCAACTTCATCAGTCGGGAGTGCTCTATGTTTGGGCACCAGAAACTTTTATTGTTTTAATATCCATAACGGAACTTGTTGAAGAGCAATCTGACAAATGAATAAAAGCCTGTTTGCTTTAGGAACATCAAAATTCATTTACTGATGCGTCGGTCCGGCAGATCAGATCACAGCACATCACCCAAATGAAGGAAATTATCCCTCAAACAGACCTACTTTTCACCCTAAAACTCAAAATCTCCAACGCTTGACTAATGCAGGTTTTGGCAAAAAAATTGTTTATTGTTCATCATATTTTTGTGAAATTGTTGTTAAAAAATTGGAGGTGATTGACCAAAAAAAAAAATATTAGAGGTGGAAAAGAAGTAAATTTCTACAGGATTTATTTTCAACCTTGCTCATCTCACAATATCTATTGTAACGATATATTAGTACTTTCATATCAATATTTGGTTATAATTATCATAAATTTAAAATGATGGCTATAATTCTATTTAGGATCTAAATTCTGATTAGTTTTCCAAATTTCCCGTTGATAACAGAGGAGAAATCACAGCAAAAAAAGTCCACAGCAGTCCAAAGGCAAAGTGAGAAAATCGCAGCAAATAGTAAACCTAATTTGAACTCAAACCTATATTATACAATAAATTAAACAAATCTGAGAAAGAATAATACTAGTAACTAGATTCAAGACACAAATCAGGAAGAAAAGAATATAATTTACAAAAAAAAAGAGGGATTGAGACACTGGAGAACGAGAGAGAGGGAGGGAGAAAGAAAGTGAGGAGAATACAGCTTGGGTTGGAGATACTTTGAGGACTTCAATTCCGGCCCATTAGAAATCATTTGTCCTTATATTTAGGAATTATACGGTTGTAAAGACTTCATTTTGAGGATACGTGGGAACTCTTTTTTTAATAACCGTTAAATTTAATCCACTGGTACAAGTTCATTTAATTTAAAAAGCCAAGTCCATTTACCAACAACCCGTTTCAATTTTTGACCGACATCTTGTACAGAGGTTCATCTTTCTCAATTCTCTCCCCTCATCCCTTTTCTCTGGTCTCTGCCCCTTTGAATCGGTTTTCAATGAAAATATCATCTTGCACATGATTCAATGTATATAGGTTTGATTCATTTGGAATAACCATAAGGTGCGTTTACCTTATTTAGTTCTTCCTAAGTTCAATGTTTTTAACTTAGTTAGGTTCGTGCTTGTACTGTCTGTGTTCGTAATCTATGCGTCTTCTTAAATAGGGCTTATCCTGTGTCTTCATGGAGGGATGTTCCATGACTACCTATATGAATCCTTCTCCGCCATTGTAATATTAATTCAGATTTTGAGAGTAAAACATAGGTTTTGGCTCGAGAAAAGAATGATTTCTTCTCTTATCCAACTCTTATGTCTAACTCTAGGGTGTATTAATCCTTACAGTAGCGAGTTATCAACTTTCAGTGCTCACTTGCATTTTCTCTTTATGCCCTACTTATCCGGTGCCATGTTCGTATCAATGCCCAGAAGATTTAAGTATTTGGTCCAGTGGTGGGGCATTTTCGTGCATGTGATTTTCATGAATTGAAGTGGATGATCTAAGGAAGTGAGTGACCATGAATCCTTGATCACCAGGTGACCAAATAAATGAGACTCAAGAATTTAGGGATATTTGGAAATATAGTCATTTTTGAAATTACTCGTTGAAATATAACTTACATTTTCTAATTTATAAAACTAACCAAAATTAGAATTAAAAGGACTTATTACCCTTAACCTAACAATACTGTGCTGTCTCTAGACTCATCATCTCCATTGAAACAACACCACCAAACTTCTCTTTACCCAAATGTAATTGAACCAAGTGATCACGCCAAGCAGCAACTGCAATACTAGATGAAGAAACAGTCAAAACTAACAAAAGTTTTCTGAAAACTTATTCGTGGTGTGGCTATGAACCCAGTCGAGCATCCTCACGGAGGCGGTAATCACCACATATTGGACAGGCTACAAGAATATGGCGTAACACTTCTACTGGGAAGAAACTTGGTTTCATTGCTGCTAGGGGGACTGGTGGTCCCAGAGGACAAGTTGCTGCAAACGTCTCTAAGGCAGACAAGTGATGAGATTACATTTTCGACTTTATCTATATTTTCTGTGTTTGAACTGTTTATATTTATTCAAGACTAGTTTGGTTTGTTTTGTGGAGGAAATTTTGTTTAAGAAAAAAAAAACAAAGGGGATGAAGATTTAGAAAAGAAACACCACGATTCTGGAAGCAGAGAAGGTTTTACACTAAGGGCAATAAGTCTTTTTAACTTCAATTTTGGTTAGTTTTATAATAAATGAAAAATGTAGGTTATATTTCAATTTGTGATCTCTAAAATCGCTATACTTCCAAGTTTCCCAAGAATTTATTACCTTTCTTTCTCTACAAATCTTTAAATACATTATATATTGGCCTTGAAACAAAGAATGAATACATATCAATGAATTCCCCAAATACTGAATTTTAACAGCATAATGTACGGGTGATATTCGTGCTGGCTGATTACTGTTGAATAGTAATCTTGTTTTAGGCCCAAGACAAGTGATCCAACCCAAAGCCAATGTGTGCACATGCTAGAGAATTCTAGCAAAGTTGAAGTTGGTGGAAGAGTCTAGAAGAATGGTGAGGATTCCACCAACATACAAGATTAATGTAGATAATTCTAGCTTAGGAAGGTAGTGGAATTATCTAGATATATCTAGCATGATGTTTCCATGCTTCTCCAAGGCTCCATCCATGCCTATAAAAGGAGAAGGCATCCACACCATTTGCAACAACCAAGAAAGAAAGTAGTGAGAAGTGAGAAGAAACAACAAAGCTTCTGAGAGTGTTTGAGCGTTTCCTCTTGTACTAAGTTTGTGTGAGTGAATAAAAATTTTTTGTATAACACTTTGAGTGTTCTTTCTCTTGCCTATTAATTCCGCTGCATTACATTCTTCTTTGTGAGATAAACGTCTCCAAAAATAGTGAAGTCCTTTTAAGCCCCAACAAAGTGGTATCAGAGCTATGGCTAGCAACGCTATGGCAGCCTTCCAAGTTCCAGTGCTCGACAACAACAACTTCGATAATTGGAGTATCAAAATGAAGGCCCTTTTGGGAGCACATGATGTCTGGGAAGTCGTGGAGAAAGGCTACACTGAGCCAGAAGATGAAGTTACTCTGTCTCAACCCCAGAAGGAGAGTTTGAAAGATTCAAGAAAAAGAGACAAGAAGGCTCTCTACCTCATCTACCAAGCATTAGATGACAATGGCTTTGAGAAAGTCTCAAGTGCAACCTCTGCCAAGCAAGCATGGGAGAAGCTTCAAACCTCTTACAAAGGAGCCGAACAAGTGAAAAAGGTTCGTCTTCAAGTACTAAGAGGTGAGTTCGAATCTCTACAAATGAAAGGGTCTGAATCAATCTCTGATTGTTTTTCAAGAGTCTTAGCCGTTTCCAATCAATTAAAAAGAAACGGAGAAAAGTTAGAAGATGTTAGAATTATGGAGAAGATACTACGCTCGTTGGACCCCAAGTTCGAGCACATTGTCGTGACGATTGAAGAAACAAAGAACTTGGAAGAAATTAGTATAGAGCAATTAATGGGTTCGCTACAAGCATATGAAGAGAAACATAAGAAGAGGCAAAGGAATGATGAGCAGCTCCTCAAGACGCATGTCCAGCCAAAGAAGAAAGAAGAAAGCTTCGATAACGAGAGAAGCCAATACGAAAGAAGTTGTGGTCTAGGTCGCGGACGTGGACATGGACGTGGACGTGGTTGGAACTTCAACAACCATAACAACTACGAAAGAGGAGGAAGCTCAACAAAAGGTCGTGGAAAAGGGCGCTCAAACTTGAGGTATGAAAAATCTCAAGTTCAATGCTACAATTGTCAAAAGTTTGGGCATTTTGCTTGGGAATGTAGAGCTCCAAGCAACAGGCTTGATGAGAAGGTCAATTATGTGAAAGAAGAGAAAGAAGATAATGGCATTGTGCTACTAGCATGCCAGAACAATGATGGAGACCAAGACTATACATGGTACCTTGACACCGGCGCTAGCAACCACATGTGCGGAAGAAAAAGCATGTTCGTAGAGCTCAAAGAATCAGTGAGTGGCAACGTTTCTTTTGGAGACGAATCCAAAATACCTGTAAAAGGAAAAGGTAACATCCTTATTCCCTTGAAAAATGGCGGTCACCAATTAATTTCAAATGTCTACTACGTGCCCAATATGAAAAGCAACATTTTGAGTTTGGGTCAACTCTTAGAAAAAGGTTATGATTTTCATACGAAAAATTATATCCTTTTTCTTAGAGATGACAAAGGAAGATTGATTGCCAAGGCGAAAATGTCAAAGAATAGGATGTTTCCCATGAACATTCAAAACGATGTTGCAAAGTGTCTCAAGATATGTTACAAAGACATATCTTGGCTTTGGCATCTTCGTTTTGGGCATCTTAACTTTGGGGGATTGGAGTTATTATCTAAGAAGGAGATGGTGAGAGGCTTACCGTGCATCAGCCACCCTGATCAAGTTTGTGAATGATGTTTACTTGGGAAACAGTTCAGGAAAAACTATCCAAAGGAGTCGACTACAAGAGCCCAGAAGCCACTTGAGCTCATTCACACCGATGTGTGCGGCCCAATAAAACCAAGCTCTTTGGGTAAAAATAATTATTTCCTTCTCTTCATTGATGATTTTTCAAGGAAAACTTGGGTGTATTTCTTGAAGCAGAAATCAGAAGTCTTTGGAGCATTCAAGAAGTTCAAAGTCGCTGTAGAAAAAGAAAGTGGTTGCAAGATCAAAGCCATGAGATCTGATCGAGGAGGAGAATTCACTTCGAAGGAATTTCAAGAGTTTTGTGAAGCAAATGGAATTCGTCGACCTTTGACAGTTCCAAGATCCCCTCAACAAAATGGTGTGGCAGAAAGAAAAAATCGAACCATCCTCGACATGGCTCGAAGTATGCTCAAAAGTAAGAGATTACCTAAAGAGTTATGGGCAGAAGCTGTAGCATGTGCTGTCTACCTATCCAATCGGTCTCCAACAAGAAGTGTGTGGGGAAAGACTCCACAAGAAGCATGGAGTGGAAGAAAGCCAGGTATCTCCCATCTAAGAGTTTTTGGAAGCATAGCCCATGTACATGTACCAGACGCGAAGAGAACCAAACTCGACGACAAAAGTGAGAAGTTCATCTTCATCGGCTATGACTCAAATTCAAAAGGCTATAAGTTGTATAATCCAAACAATGGGAAGACGGTGATCAGTCGAGACGTGACGTTCGACGAAGAAGGAGAATGGGATTTTAGCTCTTATGCAAGTGATCTCAGCTTCTTTCCTCAATTTGAAGAAGAGAATGAACAAGGGACGATGGAGCAAGCAAGAGAGGTTCAACAAGAATCCACTACTCCACCTGCTTCACCAACATCAACCAATCATGGTAATTCACCAGCATCAGCATCATCAAGTGAGAGTCTAAATGAAAGAGAAGTACCACGCACAAGAAGTCTACGAGATCTCTATGAGGTAGCTGAAAGACTTGATAATCCTACACTTTTCTGTCTCTTTGCTGATTGTGAACCAGTTGACTTCCAAGAAGCAATGCAAGATACTAAGTGGAGGAAAGCAATGGATGAAGAAATTGAAGCAATCCAGAAGAATGATACATGGGAACTCACTATTCTTCCGAAAGGACATAAAGCCATCGAAGTCAAGTGGGTGTACAAGACAAAGAAAAATGCCAATGGAGAGGTCGAAAGATACAAGGCGAGACTAGTGGCGAAAGGCTATAGTCAAAGAGCGGAATCGACTATGATGAGGTATTTGCACCCGTTGCTCGTTTGGAAACTATACGATTACTAATTTCTTTGGCAGCTCAAAACAAATGGAAGATTCAACAAATGGATGTGAAGTCTGCTTTCCTAAATGGAATCCTTGAAGAAGAAGTCTACATTCAGCAACCGTCAGGCTATGAAATCAAAGGGCATGAAGACAAAGTTCTGAAGCTGAAGAAAGCCCTTTATGGGTTAAAACAAGCGCCAAGAACATGGAATAGTCGCATCGACAAGTATTTCCAGGAGAGCAACTTCACCAAGTGCCCTCATGAACATGCTCTCTACGTCAAAGTCAAAGATGAAGATATTTTGATTGTGTGCTTATATGTAGATGATCTAATCTTCACCGGAAGTAATCCAAGCATGTTTGAAGAGTTCAAGAGAGTGATGACCAAAGAATTTGAGATGACTGACATCGGGTTGATGGCTTACTACCTAGGCATTGAAGTCAAGCAAAATGAAGAAGGCATTTTCATCTCCCAAGAAAGCTACACAAAGGAGATACTGAAAAAGTTCAAAATGGACGACTGCAAGCCCATAAGCACGCCAGTGGAGTGCGGAGTCAAACTAACCAAGCATGACGAAGGAGAAAGTGTGGATCCAACATTTTTCAAGAGTTTAGTTGGAAGCTTGCGTTACTTGACTTGCACAAGACCAGATATTCTCTATGCCGTCAGATTAGTCAGTCGCTACATGGAGAATCCCACAACTACACATTTGAAGACAGCCAAAAGAATTCTTCGATACCTTAAAGGTACTATTAATTTTGGCTTGTTCTATTCAAGTTCTGATAACTACAAACTTGCTGGATATAGCGACAGTGATTGGGCAGGAGATTCCAACGATAGAAAAAGCACTACTGGATTTGTATTCTTCATGGGAGACACTGCATTCACATGGATGTCAAAGAAGCAACCGATTGTCACTCTCTCTACCTGCGAAGCTGAATACGTAGCTGCTACCTCTTGTGTCTGTCATGCAATATGGCTGAGAAACTTGCTAAAAGAATTAAGCATGCCACAAGAAGAACCAACAGAGATCTATGTCGACAACAAGTCTGCAATAGCCCTAGCAAAGAATCCAGTATTCCATGACAGGAGCAAGCACATAGATACTCGTTATCACTACATAAGAGAGTGCATTGCAAGAAAAGATGTGCAAGTGGAATACGTGAAGTCACAAGATCAAGTCGCCGACATATTTACCAAACCACTCAGGCAAGAAGACTTTGTCAGACTGAGAAATTCAATCGGCGTCATAAGACAAGATTAAGGGGGGATGTTGAATAGTAATCTTGTCTTAGGCCCAAGACAAGTGATCCAACCCAAAGCCAATGTGTGCACATGCTAGAGAATTCTAGCAAAGTTCAAGTTGGTGGAAGAGTCTAGAAGAATGGTGAGGATTCCACCAACATACAAGATTAATGTAGATAATTCTAGCTTAGGAAGGTAGTGGAATTATCTAGATATATCTAGCATGATGTTTCCATGCTTCTCCAAGGTTCCATCCATGCCTATAAAAGGAGAAGGCATCCACACCATTTGCAACAACCAAGAAAGAAAGTAGTGAGAAGTGAGAAGAAACAACAAAGCTTCTGAGAGTGTTTGAGCGTTTCCTCTTGTACTAAGTTTGTGTGAGTGAATAAAAATTTTTTGTATAACACTTTGAGTGTTCTTTCTCTTGCCTATTAATTCCGCTGCATTACATTCTTCTTTGTGAGATAAACGTCTCCAAAAATAGTGAAGTCCTTTTAAGCCCCAACAATTACTGCTGCAGAACAGTTTTCTGGAGCTTTCATTTTCACACGCCATTTAAGTACTTTCTTCTTACAATTCCGTGAGAATAATGGGTTCTTCAAACACTGCATTTACGTTATTCATCATCTCACATGCACTGAATCCATCATCCTTCGCGTAAAATAGGTCCACCACTTTGCTCATACTTGCAGTGAAGTCTTTGCAAGCTCTTGGAACTACGCTACCCTTCTGCAAAACTATTCTCAGCAGTTCTGTCCTCTTGCTGCTTATAATTCTCTTAAACCATTGGCCATGTACTCCTCCATTGTTGGCACCGACTTTTTTAGCAACAATTCAGGTATGTCTCGGATTTACTCGTTTTTATTGCTGCAACAGGGATACTCCTCATACCGTTAGATATAAAATATAAGGGTTATTATACAAAATGGTCCATGAGATTTGCATAATCAATAGAAATGGTCTCTGAGATTTAAAATCAATAGAAATAGTCCCTGAGAGTGTCCACCTTCCATGATTTTGGTCATTCCGTTCAAAATTCTTTGGGCAATTTTCAAAGCTTTGTAACTCAATCGTTTCTTAACCAAATTCGACCCATAATATATCAAAATGAAGATAGTAAAGTGTAGAATAAGATTATACCTATTCGGAAGCCCAATGGTTGCCGGAGATGGCCAGAAAATAGCCTAAACGGTGACTGGTCCGAGGAGAAAACTGGAAAACTCGCCGGAAACTGGGTAAACATTAAAGGTTCATAACTTCTTCAATACTCAACCAAATCGAGTGATTCAAAAACAAAAATCATACGTCTTGACAAGACAAAGAGAATGGTACATTTTTTGAAGGCTAAATCACAGTGGTTTGGTCGAACAACGGCTTGAAATTGGCTAACCATTTTCAAGTTAGCCACTTTCGAGCGGTTTTCCTGCCAAACCACGGCGATTTAGTAGTCAAGAAAGATACCATTCTCTTCCTCTCGTTGAGAAGTATGATTTTTATTTTTGAATCACTCGATTTGGTTGAGTATTGAAAAAGTTATGAACATTTAAAATTTACCGAGTTTCCAGTGAGTTTTCCAGTTTTCCAGCGGACCAGTCACCTTTCAGGCTATTTTCCAGCCATATCTAGAAATTATTGGGCTTCCAAATAGGTATAATCTTGTTATACACTTTCGTATCTTCATTTTGATATATTATGGGTCGAATTTGGTTAAGAATCGATTGAGTTACGAAGCTTTGAAAATTGCCCAAAGAGTTTTTAACGGAATGACCAAAAACATGGATGGTAAACAATCTCAGGACCATTTCTATTTATCATGCAAATCTCAAGGACCATTTTATATAATAACACTTCTACTCCCTTGCATGAGTGTTTACTACAATATCTCTTTTCTAGTTCTTTGACAACCTTTTTCAGCGGTTTAAGGAGTTTATTAGGAAGATTTATGAATACTGAATTACAGCTGTAATTGGTAAAGAAATTTACCTAGAAGATATGCGTTTCGAAGTTTTTTAGACATCCTGAGTTATTTCTCATCTTTTTTGGATTGCATCAATATCGTTCGACGGACCAGTCATTGATGCGTTATGGTTTGCCATCAATCTTTAATGCTTTTACATTATTAGGAATGCCATTGGTATTTTTGCATGGGCTCTCTCCCTGATGACCTGAATTTAATAAGTTTGAAGCGTACATACAGTCAGGGGTTTTAGACATCTCCTGGTTAACCCAGGTGTTGAGAGTAAGTGGCAAAATGGGTTAGGATTGGGCTAGGTAAGGGTCCGGTTCCCTGAAATTGTGATTGGATTTTCATGGATGCATGTCAAAGCTAAACTTATGGGTACTGTATTGGACATAGTATATTTCCTTTTTAATGGTAATTATCTTATTAAGCAATTGATTTATTTATTTTTTATTTTGAACAGAAAGTCTTTGCTAATCTAACCTACGACCCAAATGATGTGTCCTTTATTTCTGAACTATAAGGAAAAATTACACATAAATTGCACTGGACTTTCAGCTACATGTCTACAAGTAACATGCTGTTTGCTGTTTCTTTGTCATTTTTAATTAGATTTCTGCATGCTTAACCTCTATTAAGGAAACAGTTTGATATGAGTGATCTCATGTTTTCTATTAGAATGGTCACCGAGTCAAAAATATCGAGGCATGGGATCTCTTGAAGCGTACACAGGCGGTAGTTGGGACAGTTGCAGACACAGGTTCTATTTTGGAGTTCATACCATACATAACGCAAGATGTGAAACAAGGTTTCCATTGTCTTGGTGCTTCTTCATTGCAGTCTGCTCATGAGTCATGACCTCTTAAAATCAAGCGTTTTAAGGCTAGAGGTAAGTAGACCATTTTGCAGACGTTGTTGTGTTACTCATATCATTGTTATTAAGGATGTCTTTTTAATTCTATGATTTGAATGAGAATTGATATTGTATCCAATGTTTCTTTTGATAACTTACTCTTTCCTAGTCTGTTCCATATCTGTTGTATTCTTATTCATCACTCTTAGGTTAAACTACCGAAACAATGGGGAAGAAACCTATTAATCTAGAGTATAGCCATTGTGTCACTCATATTCAGAAGAAACCTGTAACCACAGGGTTTCCTGGACCCCGCTTACTTCTTAGATAGTTTGCCATCCCCATATATTACCTCAAGGAAAAGCGCACTCCACGATTAATTACCTTGTTATTGCTCAAGGAATCTGAGATGTTATGATGGTTGTATCAAGTACTAATATGGTTTGTCAATCAGTTGATAATGGATTTTTCTATGCAGGTAAGAACAGGAGCAGCACAAGTAGGAGGTGGAGTTCCTTGTCAGGTTTCTTACGAGAAGAAATCGTTTTGATGGTTATATCTTTTCAGCTTTCTCATTCCTGCTGGCGAATGCTGTCTCGGGGAATTGGGAACTCTTCCGTGTTCCATTCTGCAACTGATATCGCCAATTTAGCATGAGTAACGAGGATCGAGCCCGTCAAACTGTTACCGGGAGTCTTTCTGAGCATCGAAAGTTATGGTCTCAAACGGTTCTCTGCATTTTGTTGGTTGCCATGAGAGCTTCCATCTGCCTGCAAATGTTTGACTCTACACGAAAAATGTGACATATGACTAGTTAGAATTTGTCTGAGTTTTGTTTGTTACTAGTTTTCATTAGGAATTATTATGAAATAATGCGGTTTCAATTGTTTACCACATTGTTGTTTTTTTCTTTACTTTTCTTCTCTTTCCATTTTAATATAAATTTTGTAGGCACATGATCAAAAAGAAAAGGGAGAGAGAATCAAAGACGGCCACTGAATATTTAATTTTACAACTAGGGGTGGAACAAAAAAAACAGAAACCAAGCGAAACGTATAGAAACCAAACCGAACAATTCCGAACCAACAGTACCAAAAAAATTGATACCCGAAGAACCAAACCAAAAATTCGATACATGATTTGGTATGAAACTTGAATTAGTTCGATAAGACCGAACTGAACCAAAATATGTATATTTTTAGTTTTTAATATATACTAATAATTATTATATTATAAAAGTATTAAAAAAGGGGTACCGGACTGGCCCGTTTGTAACACTTTTCCATTCCTCTCCAATTTTCCCATTCCTGAGATTCCTCTCCACATTCCTCCCTCTGTCGATTCTCAATCTCCTTCCTCTCGATCTCTCTCTCCCATAGTCTCTCTCTCTCTCTATCTTTCTCTCCTAACGCAGATTCGTGTTCTGATTGAAGGCGAAAACTAAAGCACCTCTGGCAAGAGCAAGTTTGGCCGTAGCTATCCCAGATTTTCCCAACCTAACAATCTGGAAACACCAAACTTTCTCAGAAGATTTTCCCAACCCAACAATCTGCAACACCAAACACTAAGCTCTCATGTTCCGAACTCCGGGACGATTCAAAACCAGCCTCAACTCTGGGCTATTCCGATAGCGGATTCCACGACGCCGATTTTCAATTTCCAACCTAGACCCATGTCCAATTTCGTCTCGGCCTTTCCAATGGGGGTTCAAGTTGGCAGCGTTGGCGGTGGAGATGGACAGTTGTAGGTCTTTTTGTGTTTGATTTCTAGCGGCGCAGCCACAGGTGGTGGTGGGAGCTGCTCTTCTAGTTTAGGACACAGTTTGGACTCGGCATCAGGGACTAGTGTTGCAGCATCCGCCGCCACTGCACGAAGCGGCTGCTCAAAACCACGATGAGGAAGCTCGACAAGAAGATGGCTGCGACGAGGATGTCCGGCAAGAAGGCAGTGGTTCGGTTCCTGGAATTATCGAGAGAGTTAAAGAAGAAGAGGAAAAAAAAAAACAAGGACCCGTGGACCCGGCCATAATCGGCCCATTTGAAACGGGCCTGGTTAGGTCCGATTCCTATGTTAGAATATCTTGTCCCCAGCCCGGCTCGATCGATCTCCTTTGAACCCGGGTCTGATCCGGTCCGATCCCTTCAAAATTAGGCCCGGCTCGGCTCGTGCCCACCTTCAGTTCACTCAAAACCAGTGTATTAAATATGGATAATATCGGCGATATTTCGTCGATATTATCGTTTTTCAGAGGCTCCGATATTTTCCCACGTATTCGTCTCATTATCGTCAAAATATCACGATATTATCGATAATATCGCGATATATTCGATATTATCGAAAAAGTCGTCGTGGATCCAACGTCGGAAAGGTAGCTGAGGCTACGTCGTCCCCCTAGCTACCCAGATCTCTCTGCAATCCATGCTCAAACCCAAGATCTGTGCCTCAACGACGCCGATTCCCCCTCCGTTGTCGAAGTCGCGGTGAAAGAGCTCGCAGAACGAATCGCAGTTGTAGATCCAGAACCCGTGGTCTGTCCCCACGGCGAAGCATGCGTGGTCTTGGTTGAAGCAGACGTGGAACAGAGACGGAGGCGAACGCGGCGCCGGCGGGGAAGGCTCTGGGGGGAGAAGGAGAATGGGTGGTTGTTGTGGAGGTTGAGGTTGGGGTTTGAGGGCGATTGGGGGTCGTGGTGGTCGTCGCTGGAGTCAACGACAGAGGTGGGGTTGTTGTCGGTGGGATCGGTGAGGAAGGCGGAGAAGGATTAAGAGAACTCGCCAAAGAGTTCCTGGGTTCGCCGACGAGGCGGAATACGTGGACGAGGAGGAAGGCGAGGGAGGAGGAGAATGCCATGTGGAAGAAGGATCGAGAAATGTCTCTGTGCGTGTGTATGAGAGAAGGGAGAAGAGAGAAGGATTGAGAATTCGAGAGATCTGTGAGATCTGTGTGTGCGTTTGTGGGAGAAGGGAGAGGGAGAAGAGAGAAGGATCCAGAGACGTGTCGTGTGTGCGTGTGTTGTTGTGCGTGTGTGGTGTGCGTGTGTGGTGGCGTGTGTGATCCCTGTGTGTGCGTGCGTGTGTGTGTCGGTGGCGTGTGTGTGTGTAGGTGGTGTGTAAAATATTGTACTAATTCATTATATATAAATGATTATGGTGTGTTTAAATTTCTTTCATTAATTACTACATATTTTCTACACTCACAATGTTTGCCAGCTCGCTATATAATCAACTTGATAATGTTAAATCCATCATGCAATGCATTTCCTTCCAAATTTTTGTGATAAACTAATAGATAATTGACTAAATAAACATCCTGCAAAGTTTCAATAAAAATTTCCAAGTTTTTCTTACAATTTCCGTGGTTTCCATATTATTTTTATCGATATCGATATTATCCCGATATTTCCATCGATATTTCCGTGTTTTCGGACTACCGATATTTCCGATATTATCGATATTTAATACCTTGCTCAAAACCAACCATTCTCTTTCTCTCGACCTCACCTCGCTTAGAGCACCCTCTCTCAACTTTTCCTCCCAACTTTGAACCTTGAATCCCCAAGCTCTTATCCTCCACTAACTCCGTCTCCTGGTTTGCCACTCTGACCACCCATACACTAGACCTCCACACCCCTTTCTTTCTCTGAACTCCTATTTTGGTATCTCGGTCAATTTCTCTCTCTCTTTCATGTCCTCTCTTCAGTTCTTCAGTCTTCTCTTCTTCCATAACCCAGTAACCTGATTTCCATCTCTTTCTCTCGACTTTGCCCACCTGAGCCACAACCACCCAGTCTCTCTCTCTCTCTCTCTCTCTCTCTCTCTCTCTCTCTCTCTCTCTCTCTCTCTCTCTCGACCTCTTTGTGTGTTTCACCTCCGCCAACCCTTTCTCTTGGTTGATCTCAACTCCGGCCACATCACACCCATAACACCACATAACGTCTCTCTCTTTCTCGCCTCTTCTCCGACTCTCTTTCTCTCTCTCAATCAAGTCTCGCTCAAGGTATGAAATTTTTTGCTGAAATGGGGATTAGAGTTTCGATTTGGGTTTCAAATTTCGATTTGGGGATAAGGGATTGTTAAGGCCAGTTTTTTCATGTAATGATTGAGGGGATTGTTAAGGCCTGTACTATAACGGTATATTAATGCAATTGCAACAATTTACTTCTTTTCTGTGCAAATTTTTAAATTGATTAATCGTAATAAGATACAAACATTTTCATGTGGTAATTCTAATATAGAAAATTGCAGCAATGGTTCCTCAATTTTAATTTAATTGAAATAATGGTTCTTCAATTAAAAACATGTAACCATTGGTCCCTTAACTCATCAAAACGTGGAACTATGGTCTTCTTCGTCAACTCCGTTAGAATTTCGATTAAAATGAGTCATGTGTCATGCATATGATGCTGAATCAAGGAGAAAATATGAAAAACCAAATGAGAAAAATTGTAGTAATGATCCGTCAACTTTAACCCAATTGAAGAAATGATCCCTCAACTTTAACTTAATTGGAGCGATGGTCCCTCAACTTTAATCCAATCATAGCAATTGTCTTTACAACATGACTCATTTTGATGGAATCATGACAGAGTTGACGAAAATGATCATAACTTTGTTTTGATGAGTTAAAGAACCTATGATCATGAATTTTTGGTTGAGAGATCATCGTTCTAATTGAGTTAAAGCTGAATTACTATTTCTGCAATTTTCTTAATCTAATAATTAGAAATATTTTTGCATAGCAAATGGAGAGCAATAGAGTACAAGAGCATAGCTTAACATTTACGGCTGGAAAATTTTGGGCAAAATTGAGCTCAAATTGGGTTTTATTCGGCTTAAAATCAAAAGCCCAAAACAATTTGGTCCGAAAGCCCATTAACGAATTTCGGCAAAATTGAAATAATAGTTTGGTTTGGTTTGGTTTTTCAGCCTCTTTCCCGAACAATTTTGGTTCGGTTTTGGGACCGACCATTTCTGTTTGCTATCCCAACTCGAACCGCCCCTAATTACAACAAGGATAATTTCACACTGTCGTTTTTTCATTGTTAATCTTTGATTTATTAAATAAATAAAAAAGAGTATATAGAAGATAAAAGTTATTGTGGAAATCACATCTGAATACTTGACCTACCATGCTTGCAAGTTTATTTTCTATACGTGAGAGATGCGCAACTCATAATTAGTACATAATATTAATCTTTGAACTTTCTATGTAAGGAGAAATTTTTTTCGAGTATCCGATATTCAAGCAAGTACTTTACATGTTATAAAAGAATTGAAAAGAATAAAAATATTTATTTTCTCTAGTCGTGTTGTGATATGCAGAGTATTGCTTGAATACCCATACTTACAAAAAAAATTCTTGAGAAGGAGCATTAGTAATGACTAATGAGTTAGTAAGGGGTTTGGAAGATTCAAAGTACGACATTGACAGACTTCTATTTTTCGGTCCAATTTGCAGACTTTAGTTTTATTTTCTTCCATGCTTGATTCCATATTGGACATTTCGACATTGAAAACCTCAACCATAATAACAAGAAGAAATTTCCATAAATTCATCAATACATGATTTTGACAGTTTTGTTATCTCGAAATTATGTGGTGCAAGTGCAAAGTCGTTTGGACATAAATTTGAGTGGGGCGTTCATAGATGACTTAATGGTCATAAATGAACCTTGAATCAACGTTTGAAATTTCTTCAATACGGTTCATATTTTTGTAAAAATATCTGTAAAATTAGGAAAGACATCAAAATGAGAGTGAAGTCTCACATTCATCTCATATCGAAGAAACTGTTGAATTTTTAGCTAAAATACTCAGATTTCATCGATATTTCTCACATATTAGTTAAACATCAGAGAAATTCTTGTATTTCCTTTAAACTAGTGTTTGACATTCCTCAATGCTTCACTTCAAATTTTCATAATTTTCATCGAAAACAACCGATATCAATATCAGTATTATCGATATATCCATCGATATTTCCACAAATTTGCGTTTTGATATCTTTACCTATTGCCTTGAACTAACAATGACATGCAATAATCGGTTCTATGTAAAATAAGTATTAATAAAACTTGGCTAGATAAAATGGGTTTAGATATGTGGTTTAGCTTCTTTCGTGACAAAAGTCACATAACTCCTTTCGTGATAAAAGTCACATACTATCCGTGTTATAAAAAAATAAAATAGTTGTAATTGAATGAAAAATAAAATAAAAAGGGTAAAAAGTAGGAAGTGCGAGAGAGAAAGTGGAAGAGTAAAATTGTGGTTACATGTGGATAAGGGAAGAAAAACCAACAATTTTTTCCCCAAATTTTTTATTGAATTGTAAATAAAGAACCAAATTATTTTTTTCACTCTTTTTTAGTTGACAAAGAAAATTTTGTTAATAGGTTGTCTAGATTATAAAATAACGCAGTTTTAAACTTTTAATTGTTTACCACATATTTCTATTTTTTTTATTCTCTTTTTTTTTTTAATATAGATTTTTACCTTTACACGACCAAAAAGAAAAAGGGATGCAAAGACAACTTGAGTCTAAATCTACTTACTGACTTGATCGTTAGAGAGCCTTTTGCCAGCACACACCCCTCCATCCTAGGCTTAGATTTGCTCACAATTATTCTCTGTTTTGTAGATAGCTTGAGTTTGTGCCTCCATCATCGTGGTGGTGCACAAATTTAGTTCCAACACTACTCACAGAGCCTTTATTAGGAATATGAATATATGTTCACACTGCAAACTTTCCGATTTCTATTTTAAAGAGACTAAAACTTCAACACAATGTGTAACAAAATTCAAAGTCTTGCCAAACAAAGACCATGAAAGTGTAAAAAATCCAATTTCTATTTTAATACAACATTTGGATCAAAAGTCAAAGATAACAAAAACAAATAGAGGATATGCAAATTAATAATGCATCTCTCTATAAGTAAAGCTCTGAGTTGCTTAAGAAAAAGTATACACAAACCATAGTGAGATTTTCAAAATGAAAATTATCTATTTTTTATTTAAGTGGTCACCTAGGTAAGTTTTGGGGTCCTTTCTTAATTTTCAAACTCCTAAGAATTAATTGGGATGGTGGTCAGCTGCCTAGCGAATATTTTCAGAACGGTGATGTTAGGCATGCTGTAAAAAGAGAGATACAAGCTTGAGGAATTTACATTAGGAAAGATCTTCAAGTAATACAAATATTAATAAGAAAGATCTTCCAGATCTGATAGGATTTCTACATAATCTTTACTTAGGATTTACACAATTACATTTGCCTTTTCTATTGAATTGGATAAAAAACAATTCTTGAATGAGGTTT
Source organism: Malus x robusta (assembly GCA_963082935.1). Taxonomy (NCBI): domain Eukaryota; kingdom Viridiplantae; phylum Streptophyta; class Magnoliopsida; order Rosales; family Rosaceae; genus Malus; species Malus x robusta. Next base: position 35,460 of record CAUJBI010000018.1, read on the forward strand.
AAGAAAAAGAAAAAACGTGAACGGTGATGATTAATCGCCCTTTGTTGTTCAAAATGAATGGTTTCGTTTTTGTAATTTTCTAATAAAGTTTTCCAAAACCTGCTACTGGAGGAAGACCTCCTAAGGATAATTAATTAAATTAGAATTTTACAACAAACTTTACCAAATAAAAAAATCTATATTTCAGAAAGAAAAAACATACAATTAACAAAACTTATAATTGTCGGAGTGTTCAGTACTACATTGATATAAAAACGAAAAAATAAAGAAGAAAAGGCACTTTGTAGTTAGACGTACGCAAAGATGAGGAAAGCAACACGAAGAACACGACACAAATACCTTTAATGTATTCATTTGTGGCTAAAATATGTTCGATTGATATCTATTTTTTTCACTACTAAATTAAACAGTTTGAGCGACTAGGGACATTTGGTCGCGCAAAAAATTATTTGGTCGCACATAAACTATGGCAACCAGAAAATCGTCGCGCAAAGCTTGTGAAAAAAGATATTGCACGACGAACATCTTCAAATTTGTCGCATGTCTTAACAATTGCGCGACGCTTTACTAGTCGTCGTGCGAAAGTTATACGGACAAAGGTTTTCGTCGTACGATATAAACGAGTACGAGTGCGTTTGTGGGTAATTTGTCTCAAAACTTTTTGCACGACGAAATATATAGTAGGCGCGTGGTAATGCGTGACAAAGAGTAAGACGCGCTTAATTTGGCGCGACGACATTTCGTCGTCGCGCACGTGTAATTTTTAATAAAAAAAATAATAAAAGGAAAAAAAAAGATTTCATACTAATGAGAAAGAAAAAAAAAGCAAATTAATGAATAATGTACGTACAAATATAAAGTTTAAAAAAAAGGAATAAAACTACGAAAATAAAGAGGCAAAATCTATAGGCATGTAATTCGAAGGTGCTTGGTAATCTTGTTGCTGGTTGGGGACGGGGTCGGAGGTCGACGGGCCTGATTGCTGTGTTTGCTCGGTGTGGAAGGGCTGTGAGGGCGATGGTGTAGAAAAACCGGGGAGATGTATTCCAGAGGAATTGAGGGCTTGTACAAGCATTGGCATTTGAGACTTGTACGATGCTAGCTCACTCCTTAGCCCAGCGACTTCCTATGTCAAAGCCGTAACCTTGGTGTTTGACTGCAAGGATGACGAGGCTCTAGTCTTCCGACGCCTGGCATTTCCTATCCCCTGACAATATGTCCCTGGCCTCCGACCGAAAGTCTGGTCCAATGTCTCTGTGACGATGTGAAACCCTACATCCTCAGGGGGATCCACATACTCGATCGGCGTGTCCGAGGGAAGGTGTGAGGCGGACTCCTGAAGCACCACCTGTCGCTTCTCCACCATAGTTGCCTTTGAAAAAAAACATGGATTATTAATAGAAAACAATTTGAAAGAATTAGTATAAATATTTAATGCATAATAAATTACTTACATGAAGGGATTGGGTCAACTCATTCCCAGGCCGAACATAAACGTCAACAAAGACGTCAATCTCCGGAAATTTTGAACTCTCCTCAAATCGAAAAAGATAAGGAAAATGTTAGTATGAAAAAAAAATTATTAGCGACATTTTAAAATTGGGAATGAAAGTTGTAATATATACCTCCCGTCGCGCCTCCATCCTATAGGAGAAAGGCCTCGAACCCGAATGGTGGAGAAGAGTCTTCTTCTCTCGATTGATCTTGTTCGCCTTCGCCTTCTTCTGTTATACAAAATATAAACGTATTAGTTGTAATAGTTAAAGAAAATTAAAAAAATTAATAATAAACATTATTAAAAAATAAAAAAAAGTAAAATGAAAGAAGTCGTCATTAAAAATGCACCACATATGTCGGGTCCTTAAAATGACCGCAAAGCCAAACCGAACTATCTTGTCGGTCCTCCAACTCCTTCAGACATCCCTCCTCAAGAGCAACCTGCGGATCATCAAACTCCTGGAACCATTGGTGTAGGTCACTCTTCCACTGCTTGTAGCGTTCGGAGAAGAGCTGATTGACATACGCGAACTTGTCCTCGTCCATGTGCTCCAAATTGTAGTTTGTCTGCAATACAACAAATATTTTGAAAGCATTAGTAATAAAAGACAGTAATACATATAAATATATAAATTTTACATGAAAAGCATTAAAAAGGTGATGCTACTTACGGACAATTGATTGCGCACCGTAATCTTCGTCTCCTCCGGCATCACCTTCCAAGACTTCCACAACATAGGGCAAAAGGTCCGCACGACATGCCCAATGTCGTGGGCCAATGCACTATGCTGCTCCGCCATTGGTGCTGCCTAATGTCACTTATCATATCCGATTGGGATACGACCGTTGGTCATCCGGGTGACCTTCCCCGTCTTCAATTGCCGATAAGGTCCCCAGGTATTTTTCTTCGCTGTAAAGAGATGAAAAATAAATCATTAACCCATAACTAATAACAAATCCTACTAAAATTTCGGCATAACCTCGCTTATAATTAAAACATTTCCCAAAACCCTAAAAATAACATAAACTATATACATATCCAACACAATGATCACAACATTTTAATAAAAGGTTCAGAACGATGAAAACTTTTTAATCCTTACATGACATAACAAATTGAACCTAAAATAAAAAAACTTAGTAAACAAGGGAATGAGGGAGTGAATTAGGATTGTATACCTGGCCGTGTACCGGAGGCATCGGTTGTGGATCCCGATGGCGACATCTGGTCCACAGTGCGGGGGCGTCGGTGAGTTCGTCTGGCACTAATAGGTAACGCCACCGAAGAAGTCGACGATGCCTGCGCCTGTGGGATTGGAGGACCATCTGAGTGAACCAGATTGACCGGTCTATGGTCCATCTCTGCAGGAGCAGTGGCGGCAGTAGTAGGTATAGTCGTCAAACTAGGTGTAGCCGTAGGACTAGGTGTAGAAGTCATCGGCCTCTGGGTTCTAATGAGGTGAGACATCTACAAAATTGGCAATCAATTTGTTTAGTACACAAAGATTTTGATTATGTTTTCACATGCTTACAACTTCAATGGCTACAAAAGGATTGCTAATTGTTGATTTGATTTCAAATTAACTTGTTAACTGAAATAAACATATGGGAATTCCAGTCCATTGGCTGGTCAAAATCATTTTCTGAATGCATATGGGCAGATTCAATGATTTTGGAGATGTAGAAATATGAAAATAATTGAAACATTCCCATCATAACAAAGTTCATGTGCTCTGCGATTTGCAGCAAAAGAAGTTTGCTAATACCTCTCATGAAATTCTATTATATATATATATATAAAATCTAAACTATAATGGAGGAATTCAAATTACTGTGCAAAAAAGAAAGATTAATATCAAAACGTAAATGTAACTTCAAAATTGGGAGGCCGAATTCAACAAGCAACACAATCGAGTCTATCATATTAATAAGGCAACAACAAAGGGTAATACCCCATTATATATCAACAAATCGTGGCAGTCAACAATGCAAATCCTTAATTTAAGAACCCTGTACTTAAATTAGAAAACCCCTAATTCGAACCCTGTACTTGAAATTAAAAAACCCCTAATTTAAGAACCCTAATCTAACCCCTAGTGAAGCACCCTAAATCTAACCCCCAATTTAAGAAAACCTAATCTAACCTCACTGCCCAAAATCGTTCCCCTAAGTTAAGACCTAAATCTAACCCCAATTTAGAACCTTAAAAACTCTAATTTAAGAACCTAAATGTAACCTCCAATTTACGAACCCTAAATCTAACCCCACCGCCCCCAATTTGAAAAAATAAAAACCCTAATTCTAACCCCCATTCAATAAACAAAATTGAAACTAAAAACTGAAAAGGAAATTACCTGTTGGATAAAAAGAGGCGATGGACTGACAGAGGGATGGAGACACGAGGCGAGTGAAGGAGAGACGGACAAAGATAGAGAGGAAGGAAAGAGAGGGTATTGCACGGGGAAAAAAAGGAAGAAGAGGGAAGTAAGGGAGGAACGAGACACACGGGGGTTAATAATATAGAATATTACGTGACAGAGTGTTCGTCTCGCAAGGCTAAACAATCGTCGCGCAAGTTTTTTTAAATTTCGCGAAAAAAACGCTTTATTTGAATTTTCAGACAGTTGCGCGACAAATCAATATATTTCATCGCTCAAATATACTTTGCGCAACGAAATATATTGATTTGTCGCGCAAGTTTTTAAAAATTTCCGTGAAAAATAGCGCTTTAATTGAATTTTCAGACATGTGGGAGACGAATACATATATTTTGTCGCGCAAAATTTTATGCGTCGCGCAATTGTGTTTTAAATTGGTTTTTTATTTTTATTTTTATTTTGTTTACAATTTATTATAAATTACAAACAAAACAACTTTTTTTACAAAGTAATTCACATATGAAATGGGAATCATTCATACCATTTTTTCCATCACTCTATATAATGCATTAAACATTCATGTGTTTTACAAAAAAATTACAAATAAATTGCCTTAATCTTCATCCGAACTATAATAACTTTCACGTTCGTCGCTATCATAATTTTCAGTGTCCCATTCCTTATCATCGATAGGTACGTCACCACCGTCGTTCTTACGCACTGGACCATCGTGTCGTGGAATATTACCGAGGTCAATCGTGATGGACTGAATCAGTATTTCGATTAAAGATACTCCATCTATTTGAAATGGTTCTTGGATAAGATTAGTATCTCGGAGTGTTTCTGCACCACTTTCCATGAAAGATTCAAGATGTTGGTCATCAACATTGTTGATGTCGTCGTCAGTACGGTCTTGTTCTGGTATATCATACACGTTCCTATGATCCATCTTTTGAACAACTTTCCAACACCTCCCGGATTTAGGGTCATCTAGATACATAATTTGTTTTTCCATGGTTGCTAATATGTAAGGGTCGTCATCGTACCAATTTTTGGTAGTGTTCACTGATAGTAACCCATGATCTGTGTTCACACTTCCATGCCTATTTGGGTGTGTATCAAACCATCGACACTTAAATAGGATCACTTGGCACCGGTCTTTATAAAGCAATTGCATGACACTTGTTAGTTTGCCATAGAATTCAATGTCTGTACTTTCGCATCCTCTGGGGACATGAACACCGTTGTTTTGTGTACACAACTTGTCATCTCGTGCACCCGCTAAGAACTTGACGCCGTTGACATGGTAGCCCGAGTACAATTCAACGCGAATTGGTCCGAACGCTAAGTTATATAACTCTTCACTGTACGCGGGGGGAATTCGATGCTTTCAGTTGATTCACCTAATATTAGACAAACACTTAAATTTGTTAGTTCGAGCAACTTAACTGGTACAATATATATGTCCAATACAAAACACTTCAAACGTACATATTCGAGAAACCACTACAGAAACAATTAACGGTGTTTCTTGGCTTACAAATGTGAAGGATATGCTTGCTTCATCATATTTTCATGCTCGTCTAGGTGTGACAGTGTCTCGTCACAATTGTTCAGTATGAACCAATGTGCTACATCCATGTCCTTCTTCGAAAACGACTCGCCATAAATCGGATATCCGAATGGTCGAGCGACCTGGGCAAAAACTGAAAGTTTCTCTTTTCTCACACCCCATCATTATTGCGAGGAGGACGATTGAAAGTTGTCTCAACATCTTTTAAATACATTCCACAAAATGTAAGTGCCTCATATGACACCCAAGCTTGTATAATGGATCCTTCGGGCTTCGCTTTGTTTCATACACTTTTCTTCAAGTCTCTGAGAAGCCTGCCAAAAGAAAATGATACGATACACATATTACTAATTGTAATATATTTAATATCGATTAATAAAAAAGACGAGGAATATATTCCTTTCTATTGGATACATCCATCAAAAGTTGACTGGTCCAGCAAGCATTGCCTTATCTAGTAAGTGAACCATCATGTGTATCATACTTGTGAAGAAGGCTGGAGGAAATATCATCTCAAACTTGCATAGAACTTGCACAATGTCATGGCGCAACTGATTAAGGTCCGTTCTTCATAACGTTCTTGACGTCAATTACGAAAAAAAATTGGACAACAACATGATTTGTTTCACTACATCGGGTGGCAAGAGATGTCGAATACCCACATGAAGTAGGTGATCGGATCATATTTATATATATTTTTACTTCAAATTCACTCATCTTTTCTTAGTTAGTTCCTTAATTTTTGAGCTATTTACGTTATTTTTGTGTTTATAGGATTTGTTATGCAAAGAAAATAAAAATGGCACAAATGAGTTTTTAATTATTATCTAGTTCTTAATTACTTGAATCTTGGCTAAATTCGTCTTTTTAAATTATTAATTGTCTGCTTCCCATCAATGAAAATCACATATTTGTTTCTTTAATAGATTAATTAATTTGTGTAATGTCACAGACTAAACAAAAAGTGAGGAGCTGCCTTTGCAGTTAGGAGGAAAACGTGAGCCTTGGCAGTGACAAAAAGATGGAAAGCTTGTATGGACAACACATGTGGAAATATGTTGGGGCAAAGCGTGAAGTGGAAGGTAGCAAGGCTGCCAAAAAGAAAACAGAATAAGAGGATAGAGGGAATAAGGAGGAAAAGGGGAGAGTACGGGACAGCCAAGAAAAGTGGGGAAGTCAGTGCGGACAGAGAGAATAATAAAAAGAGAAAAGAGGGGTGAAAACAAAAAGCAGCTGCCTTGGAAGCTGGCAGCGTGATAGCAGGAAGAAGAATCCAAGGAGGGAGCCTCGGGAGAGGAATAAGTGTGAAGAGACACGGTCCAAGAGGAGAAAAGGAGGCAGAAAAACAGGAAAAGAAAATAGAAAAGAAAGGTCAGTCAGAAAGGAAATTAGGGGGAGTGGCGTGAAGAATTTTGGGGGAGAGAAAATACGGGCTGCCATTTGGCAGCTTTGAAGAGTATGGGATAGAGAGACTTGCGACAGAGGACGGTGAGGTGGGTGACGCGGGCAGAAAATAAATGGAGAGGAGTGAGAAGGTCAGTACGTGCAGGAGGTGAGGGAGAGAAGGTGAGCTGCCATTAGGCAGCGTGACTAGGCAGTGGCGTGCAGAAATGGGGGAGGGCTGCTTTGGCAGCAGTGCACAGGGCGTGAGGACAGGGGGAGTGACGAGAGAAGCTGCCTTTGGGCAGCTGGTAAAGGTCAGCACGCGGGAAAGTGTTGTTCACGGTTAATCTGGAGTATTGAAATTCACAACTTATTGAAAGAACAACTGAAAATCAATTTAGGTTGCAAATGTGTCATGTGTGGAGAAGAACCCTCTAGCTAGTCTGTCATTTATCCTTTCACCTTAATTTCATGTTTTTGTCAATTTTGTAATTTATTTAAGTTTAATTTACTTTTCATCAAAACCAAAACCATCTATTATTAAATTATATTATTTAGTTAGTTTTCATTATTGTTAGTCTTTTAATTCAATTTCCGTCCAATTCAGTTCCTAGTGTTTAATTTAATTGTTTTCATTATTTTGAGTCATTTTAAGTGTGTTTCGAGTTATTAGAGTTTTTAGCCTAATTTTGTGTCCTTGAGTCTTGTTTAATATTTTTAAATTAATTTAGAATAGATTAGCAATCCCTCCTAATCCCCGGCCTAGAACGATACCCTACTTACATCTATACTACAATTGTCAAAAAGAGGGTTTAATTTGTGTGTCAAGTAATTTTCACATCAAATTTTGGCGCCATTGCCGGGGATTAGCAACTTTGCTAATCCCTTTATTTTTGTTTTTGTTTATGTTTATATTGGTGTTTGTGTATTTTACTTTTGATATTTGATTTATTTTTCTTTCTTTGATTTTAGTTACAAATGGAGCCGAGGGAAATTTAAAGGAAAGATGCGTCCGGCTAAAGATGTTAAATCAAGCGCTTCTTGGGAGGCAACTCAAGCATTCAACGAAGGGAGACTTTGGAATCGCTAACCCCATCAGATTTGCATTTTTTTACACCTTTATCTTTACTGCTTTCATTTTGTTTTGTTTAGTTAGTTGTGTTATTTGGTTGATTTCTGTGAGTTTGTGTTATTTAGTTTAAGTGTGGGGGAAGGTTAACCAAAGTTTTTTTTACATTAAAAAAAATGATAAAATTTAAAAAATAAAAAAAAATAAAATATATAAAAAAAAAACACTTTAAAAAAAATAATAATAATACATAAAAAAATACATAAAATAAAATTTAAAAAAAAATTTTAAAAAATTTTTAAAAAAAATTTAAAAAAAAGTACAAATATTTTACAATGAAGTGTAAACTAATAACATTCATTGGTCGCGTGGTGCTTCAGTAGTGGGTGGGGCTTCAGCAGTCGGCGGGGCCACAGAAGGAGGAGGCAGCAGAGGTTGATCAGTGGGAGCTTCAATACGCGGTGCTGCTCCAGAAGACGAAGGCAGATGTTGTTGGAACAGACCCACAAACCTCCGATGATCAAGTAATATTTGACCATCAGTGTCCTGCATCTGGTCAATCTTCCTCTTCATGCTGGTGGCATAGCTGTGTGCGAGTTTGTTTAACTCTTTGTTCTCATGCTTGAGCCCTTTAATCTCTTGCTTGAGACTCTGTATTTCCGCCACCAACGATTCAACGTGACGGGTCCGGGCAAATAGGCGTTGGGCCATGTTGGATACGGAACCTGCACACTGCACACTAAGAGCCAGAGACTCCTTGACAGCCAAGTCATCAGACCGCCGTGAAAGCAGTCTGTTATCTTTAGGAGTGACAATGTTCCGGGCCACCACCGCTGCTGTCATATCGTTCTTCATCACCGAAGCCCCAACGGTAAGGGGACCAGTGGGGGATATGAAAGAAGGGCGCCATACGTTGTCTGGTGAAGGCGGAGCTGCCTCTTCACCAATGTTCAAATCAAAACGTCGATCGGAAGGGCCTGCCATTTTCTGAAGGTGTTGAAAAAGAAGAGATCGGACAGATTAAGATTAAGGAAGTGCAAGAAGGGAGTGTTTACAGGAGGGAGCTCAAGTGTGTTGTGGAACAAGATTAACGCCTCTATAAAAAGGAAAAAATCAAAGAGGCGCTCCTCAACAATTGAAGAGGCGTCCTCTCGCAAATCGAAGAGTCGGGGCTCCTTTCTCAAAAGCCGGATTTTTTTCTAAAAAGAGGAGTCTCCTTTCTCAAAAGAGGCGTTTCATTTCTTAAAAGTTGGGCTTGCTCAGAAACCACTAGCCGAATCCCGGATTTCGCAAGATCAATTCATCCAGACGTGTTGTCACCCGTCACACGCAAACTCAGCTTTGCGAAAATCACGGGTAGTCTGTCAAAGCGCCGATTCCAACCATCTGTCTCTCTCAGCCTAGTCAGCAGTTGTCACATGCAACTAGCAGCTTTGCGGAAATTACGGGCAGCTTTGTAAGAAAGCGCGTAATTTGTACTATTCATCCATTCACCGGCTGCCGACAATGAGTGAGAGAACAGTTCCGGTTGTGAAGACAAGTCCTATAAGTCTCTACCTTCGCATTCCACAGCAAAAGCACACCCTCTCAGCACTTCTTCATCTCCGAAAATGCATTCCCAAAGAACCCTTTCGAGTCACTCTGTGTTCCTCATTCCTTAGGATACTCCTGCGAACAACCCATTCAAAGCAAAAGTATTTCATATCATAAAGGTTAAAAGCAAGAGTATCTCATATCATGCTTTCTCCTTCCTTCTCCTTGTCCTGATTGCTTACCTAGCCTTGCTCTCGAGTACTCATCTTCAACATCTTGTGTTTCCGCTTCGTCTCACATCTGTCTGGGGGGCAAGTAAGGGAAGTGAAAATGATACCTCGAAGCATGTGGAGACAATTTGCCAATTCATCCTCAGCTAGGGACAAGGAGAAAGAAAGCAAGAGGTGGGCACTTGGAAAGATTGAAGAAAGAATCAGACCAAAACACCTCTACCTCGTGCCTACCCGCCGTGCTGAGGAAACAAGCAGAGAAGAATGCAGACTGCATAATCAATCAACCCAGCACAAGGAGTCCGAGTTGAAGAACTCAAGAAGCTTCAGCACCTTCGCCAAAGAGCAAAGCCTCGCCGTACAATATTATAAGATCATCACTTGCAAGTGAAAAGCTAAGTGTCACCCTGTTCAAGAGGAAAGCTGTGGAAAGTCAACAAGTACGACCAATGATTACTTATTAGTTTTATTCATTATCTTTTATCGTGATTTTCAATTTTTCGTTTGCAATTTTTTTTATTTTGTTGCGTTACTTAACTGAATTATTTCTTTTCTTTGCAGAAACTTTTGGTTATTTCCACCCTTGAAGTTGATTGCAGAATTTTAGCTTGGGGGTCATCGCTTGGTTTTACTGCAAATTAGGGAAGTTTTCAGTCCAATTGATTTATTTTGTTTCTTATTATTTATTTATTTTATTTTATTTTTATTTGCATTATAGCGTTTTCTGACATTGGGGACAATGTTAAGTTTAAGTGTGGGGGTAGAAATCTCTAGAATTTCATTTGTTTCTGTGTTGTTGCTTTTTGTTTTCTTAATTAGTTTTGTTTTCTTTTAAAATATATATACATATATATATAATAATAATAAAAACATTTAAAAAAAATGAATTTAAAAAAAAAAATCGGAAAATTTAAAAATCCAAAAATATTGTCTTGTTTCCCTTATTGTTTTGAATTAGATTTTTGTTAGTTTCCCGACCCAATGATATAATTGGATCAAATTTGAACCATGATCATCAAGAACTTAGTTAACATGTGTTTTGTGAAATTCCTAATTCTCTTGTTAGTTTTGTACATGTTTGATCATCTTTGAAAAACCAAATGCACATAGCCTTGTTGATGTGAAACTAAAGTATGACTTAAAGCTTCATATGTGAATTTAGTGACCATATACACCCTATGTGAGTTTTTGAGCCGATTGAAAGTATGTGCATTTTTCATACACTCCTATTCTTTCATGTGTGATGAACTTATGTGAGATACATCTCTAGAACTTGCGTAACGATCTTTCGAAATGTTTGTCATTGATTGCATGAACTTGGAAATGATAGAGGCATTAGGTTTACCACTATGGCCCAAATAACCATGTTTCCCAAATAAAAATGATATCATTAGATTGCCAATTTGAGCCGTATATGTGAGATCTTTATGCAAGCTTATGGTAGAAATTTCACATTTGATTCTTTGAGCGAAACTAAACACATGTGTGATTGAGTGCATATCCCGTGAGAAGGTCGCTAGTTTGCATATGATGATTTTAAAAATAAAAACTTGAAATTCCATTAGCATGGCTATCTCACACACTACACTTCAAGGATGATTCAAAGATTACTGCTAATATTTGAATAAGGAAGATGAACTTGGATTAGTTCCTTGATGCTAGCTATGGTTCTTGATGATTTGTGTTCTCAAATGAAATTCTATAAGGGTCACATAGGGGAAGCTAATGTTTTTCTTGTTACATCTTGTTTTGTTTGTTTTGCTCGAGGACTAGCAAAAGCTAGGAGGAAAACGTGAGCCTTGGCAGTGACAAAAAGATGGAAAGCTTGTATGGACAACACATGTGGAAATATGTTGGGGCAAAGCGTGAAGTGGAAGGTAGCAAGGCTGCCAAAAAGAAAACAGAATAAGAGGATAGAGGGAATAAGGAGGAAAAGGGGAGAGTACGGGACAGCCAAGAGAAGTGGGGAAGTCAATGCGGACAGAGAGAATAATAAAAAGAGAAAAGAGGGGTGAAAACAAAAAGCAGCTGCCTTGGAAGCTGGCAGCGTGATAGCAGGAAGAAGAATCCAAGGAGGGAGCCTCGGGAGAGGAATAAGTGTGAAGAGACACGGTCCAAGAGGAGAAAAGGAGGCAGAAAAACAGGAAAAGAAAATAGAAAAGAAAGGTCAGTCAGAAAGGAAATTAGGGGGGAGTGGCGTGAAGAATTTTGGGGGAGAGAAAATACGGGCTGCCATTTGGCAGCTTTGAAGAGTATGGGATAGAGAGACTTGCGACAGAGGACGGTGACGTGGGTGACGTGGGCAGAAAATAAATGGAGAAGAGTGAGAAGGTCAGTATGTGCAGGAGGTGAGGGAGAGAAGGTGAGCTGCCATTAGGCAGCGTGACTAGGCAGTGGCGTGCAGAAATGGGGGAGGGCTGCTTTGGCAGCAGTGCACAGGGCGTGAGGACAGGGGGAGTGACGAGAGAAGCTGCCTTTGGGCAGCTGGTGAAGGTCAGCACACAGGAAACAAGGTTAGAAGTATGGAAGAGGGCAGCGTGAGACCAGTACACGACACAGAGTGCAGAAGGATTCACTCTCCTCTTTCGGTTCAATCTTTCCAAACTTTTATTTTATTTTTGTTTTAATAATGTGTAAATAAATTTATTTTGGCTAGAGGTTAATTCGAAACCATGAATATATTTGTAATATGAATTGATTACCTTCAGTTGTGATTTATGAGTTGTGATTTAATTTGCTTAACTGCTTGATTGATAACTTATTTTTGTATGTCGATTAAGGATGCATTCTTAATTTACATGCATGAATTTGATGCTAGAATATAAGTGAATTTCACCTAATCGTTATGAACTTATATTCACAAGTAGTGAAGGTTGCTATCCACAATCGTGTTAAGTGAATTCTTAGCAAGAGTATCATGCTTTTCATAGTTACGAATGCCTCGTCAATGCTTATAGTTTTCACAAAGTTTAATGATCTTTGATTGTATCTCTATTGTGCTTTTCACGTAGAGGACTTTTGAAGAATGTTTTGAATTGTTGTATGCGTTTTCCCGTCCAATTCAATAACTTAAGGAAAACTTGAAGATTAAAAAAGTGTTGTTCACGGTTAATCTGGAGTATTGAAATTCACAACTTATTGAAAGAACAACTGAAAATCAATTTAGGTTGCAAATGTGTCATGTGTGGAGAAGAACCCTCTAGCTAGTCCGTCATTTATCATTTCACCTTAATTTCATGTTTTTGTCAATTTTGTAATTTATTTAAGTTTAATTTACTTTTCATCAAAACCAAAACCATCTATTATTAAATTATATTATTTAGTTAGTTTTCAATATTGTTAGTCTTTTAATTCAATTTCCGTCCAATTCAGTTCCTAGTGTTTAATTTAATTGTTTTCATTATTTTGAGTCATTTTAAGTGTGTTTCGAGTTATTAGAGTTTTTAGCCTAATTTTGTGTCCTTGAGTCTTGTTTAATATTTTTAAATTAATTTAGAATAGATTAGCAATCCCTCCTAATCCCCGGCCTAGAACGATACCCTACTTACATCTATACTACAATTGTCAAAAAGAGGGTTTAATTTGTGTGTCAAGTAATTCTCACATCAGTAGGCGTTGCAGACGAGAAAAACTTAAAAATTCTTTCTTGTCATTCATTTTCATTGAAAAAAATGCAAGATCCCTTATGGCTTTATCATTGTCCCTATTCAGCCATAAACCCCGTCGTATTCCCATTTGTTCTAAATCAAGATGAGCTTTGATCGTGTCCTTTGTCTTGCCTTCAATATCTAGAATTGTGTCGACCAATGTGTCAAATACATTTTTCTCAACATGCATAACATCGAAGTTATGTCTCAATTTTAGTTTAGACCAACACGGGAGCTCAAAAAACATAGACTTGTGCGTCCAGTTCATATGTCTAGCAGGTATTGTCCTAGTGACATTGGTCCCGAAAGGAGCAAAATCTAAACGGTTAAGCTGTTCCAAAATCTAAGCACCAACCATTCTCTGGGTCTGAGGCGATGTTCTTTCTCCCCGTCAAACTCTTTATCCTTCTCTCGCCACTTGTGGTCCCAAGGCAACCATCTTCGATGACCAAGGTAACAAACTTTTCCAGCGTGCCAACTAGATGTTACGTCTTCCTTGCATACAGGGCATGCCATATAACCCTAGTGCTTCACCCGAAAACCATTGCATATGCAGGGAAATCGTTCACAGTCCACATCACTGCAGCCCGCAAAGTGAACATCTTACCAGTACATTTATCGTATGTGCGCACATCGTGTGTCTATAAATCTTTTAGCTCATCCACTAACGGCCGTAAGTATACATCGATTGACCTACCAGGATCCTCAGTTATCAATAAAGTCATCATTATGTATTCTTTTTTCATACATTTCCATGGTGGCAAATTATACGGAAATACGAAAATCGGCCAAGTACTGTGGTGTTGGTGTTGGTTTAAAACCCCAAACGGATTAAATCCGTAAGTGGGAAGTCCTAATCTAACGTTACGAGAATCAGCAGCAAACTCGAGGAACGTTCGATAGAACTCTTTCCATGCCTCCCCATCTGCAGGATGTCGCATCACATCGTCGTGTACCTGTTTTTCCTTATGTCATCTCATGTCTGTGGCAGTACGCGACGACATATACAATCGCTACAACCTAGGTTTTAGAGGCAGATAACACATGACTTTTTGTGGGATCTTAGTGGTTCTATTATGAGATGTCATTTTGAACCTCGACTCATTGCATACAGGGCATTTATCCAATGTTTTATACTATTCGTAGAATAAAATACAATTTTTTTGCAAGCATGAATTTTTTCATAACCCATCCAAGACCTTTCAACACCTTTTGCGCTTCTCTATGGTCTTTCAGCAAACAATTGTCCTTCGGAAGCATTCTCTTGAAAACCCCCAAAAAGTAATCGAAACACTGGTTCGACATACGATGCTTTATTTTTCCATACATTAGTTCCACAATGACCGTGAGAACGGAAAAGCTTTCGCACCCCGAGTATAACTCTTGGTTGACATTTTTTAATAGTTTTTCATATTGTTCAAACTCTGCACTGTCCATTGGTGTAGGCACGTCATCTTCCCCTTCGTGATTGGTGTTTGTCGATGCAAATGGAAAAGCATCATTTATAATATCCATGACTTGTTCATTAGGATCGACAATAGGTTCAACATTATCCACTCTTGTGGCATTTGAAGACGAAGCATTGTCTAATTGTTCCCCATGATGGTTCCAAGTATTATATGTCTCAATCATTTCATTCCTTACTAAATGAAATCGAACATTTTCTATTGTCTCCCTTAACGTGTTGTTTCACCTCCTACAAGGACACCGGATTCTAGTTGCACCCGGGTTGTGTGTACTTGCAAAGTCAATAAAATCCTTGATTCCATCCAAGTATTCGTCCGCGCATCTGTTCGGGTTCTGCATCCACGTCCTGTCCATAATTCCTGGAACCACAATAACAATACAACAATCACAACAGCTTCATATAAAATGATAATGTCACCTTATGCCTCCGGTAGGGGCCCTATCCCATTCGGGAATGCATAGTTATGTCACGTAATTTACGGCTACATCAGATTAGATTTCGTCGTGGATGAATTTCGACAGCATCTCGATACAGTTCTTCAGGTGTACGACCCGAAGAACGTACATAGATGATATCGAAATCTCCACAACCGAAACCTAATCCTTCAACTATAAACTACGCGTCATAATTGTGCATTCCCAAACTATCCAAATAATGGACAATTCAAGAATTAATTGGACTGCAGTCATGCTTTCGCATCCATGCGCGAAATCCAACTAATCCTTAAACGGGAAACTAAGTTTTACTAAAAATAAAAAACAAGTACGAAGTTAATTTCAATTAACTCCGTACATCACAACACATATTTGTACGTCAAGTACAAAGTTAACAACATAATATAAATATAATTTCATAGCACAATACAAACATAACAAACTAAGTTCAACATAATTTAATTAATGGTGTATGTTTAAAAAATAAAACGAAGAAATTACCTTCTCAATCATTATCCACCAATCGCTAATCACATACAATATCCCTATAGAGACTGAAATTAATGTCGTTAGTATGAATTTACATTAATACTTTTACCGTAACGACAAAAAGCGCTTACGAGACACATCGAGATCTATAGAAGATGGAGGGAGTAGTTTAGATGATGAAATTGAGACAAAATGAAAATGACGAATACCAGATTCAACAAAATCGCAGGGATGAGTGCAGAGGCACAATTTGCAAATTTTTTGCAGTTTGCCTCTGCACAAGGCTGATTTCAGCTAACAAAAGACGAACGCTTTTGCGCGACGAATACAGACGTTCGTCGCGCAAAGAACCTTTAAGCGACGAAGAAAACTTTTTCGTCGCACAAATATTTCTTGCGCGACGAACGTCTGTATTCGTCGCGCAAATAACATTTGAGCGACGAATACAGACGTTCGTCGCGCAAATATATATTTTTTATTTTTTATGTTTTCCTTCTTTATTTGTATGTACTGTAAATTTTTATTTTATTATAAATCAAAACCTCAAACCTAATTAAACATTAAATTAATTAACAAAAACTAATTTACGATCCCAAATAAAAATTATAATTACTGCAAATATTAATACTCATCCACATAACATATATTTATTCATTAAATTCAACATAAAGCCCACAAAATCTTATTTAAAAAAAAAAAAAACAACCCTCATCAACTTCAATCGTCCATCGCCTGCAACATATCAAACTTCCACTTCCGGAATCTCTGCTTGAAAAGCCTATCTGCATAAATCTGTTGCTTCTCATCGGTTTCATCAATATCCCAATGAACCTACATTAATGCCAATAACAATAAATTAGTAATTTAAAAAATACTATGTTTTATCAAAAATAATTTTTCATTATTTACCATAAACTTACCGATAACTCTCCTAGCATGGACTTCTTCAGCTCCTCAGGGACCTTTTTCCAAAACTCAAACTCGGCAGAACAATTCCTCCGCACCAAATTCCCAATGTCATAAATGAATTCGGCGTACACCTCAGCCAAATTTTTGCCTTCATAGTACGACACTTGCTTCCGTCGATACCTCTCTACTCGCACTACAACTTTCTTTTTCCCAAAACCTTCCCAAGAATCAGGCATTCTTTTTGAAACAAAAAAATTTTGAAAACTTCGACTCTGAAACTGTGTTTTTATAGCACTAGGACAACTTTGCGCGACGAAATAATCGTCGCGCAAAACTATAAGCCATCGCGCAAAATACGTCATTAATGAGCAATAAATTGGAAGGTTTGAACGCATTCAGATAGCACATTGCGCGATACACACGTTTAATTCGTCGTGCAAGGTGTATTTGCGCGACAAATTATAGTCGCTCAATATACTGCACGACGAATAGAATAAAATAATTGTAATTACAAAGTTTACGTAAACAAATATTCACAAACGAGTTAATACCTTAAATATTTATTCTACAAATAATTTATGTCTTCATCAATACAAGTATTTTCAGCATAAGTACGATATTCATTAAAGATAAAAAACACATATAAACCATACATAAATTAAGTCCAAATACATAAATTAGAAAGAAAAAAAAACCTTAAATTTAAAATTGTCGTACAAAACATAAACTTTAAACTACTATTTGGATGATCCTGCTCCATTCCGCAAGACTTCATAACGCCACATATTGTAACCTTCCTCCAACGCATCCTCCAACAACTTCATCAATTGTTCTTTCGGTTCATCATCAAAAACATACTTACGCTGTTACACATATAATTAATTCCAACATATAACTAAAAATTTCGCAAACTAAATTATTGATCCATCAACAATATACTTACTAATAGTTCATCCATCACAAGCTTTTTCACATTTCCCGGCACATCTTTCCAAGAACGTCACTCAGCAGTGGGGCAATTATTCCTCATAGCTGCAGCAATTGCACGAGCAAACGCAAAATGTTCACTCATATCATGCGCGTCGACCTTGCGCACACTCTCATTGTTGTTTTTATCCACCATCTCAACACGAACAGAATTGTGAAGAAAATGATAGTAAAAGCGCCTATTTATAGCAAAGTTAAGATGTTTGTGCGACAAACTCTTTATCGCGCAAACATTTGCATTAAATAGCCTCAGATTTACCTGATTTAGATGTACTAATTGGAAGGTGAAAAGTTGGTGGAACTTGCGCAACGAATATTTGTCGCGCAAAAGTAAAATTTCGTCGCGCAAGTGTTTCCTACCAAATTAAATTACCAACGTTTTCTTGCTGACTTTAAGCGACGACAAAAAAAATATTCGTCGCGCAAGAATACTTAGCGTGACGAAAATTTCATCGCACAAGTTTAATTTATTTATTTTCTCTATTTTTCTATTTTGAGCGACAAATTTTTTTTTGGTTGCGCAAGTGCGTCTTGTGCAACGAATTTGTGTTCGTTGCGCAAAATGTCGCACAACCTATTTTTTTTACTAGTGTTTTCTCTTCAAGTTTTCACGTATGACTGAAATTTGCATGTAGTCCAGTATTCTAGTGAATAGGGTGTTGGATTTCTACAAATGCATTTGAGTTCGGAACTTCTCCTCCTTAAAATTGTTGTAGTAGTTTCGAACTCTCTCCATTCCTTTAATAATAATAATTTTTTTTAAAAAAAAAATGTGTTAGTAAAATTCCAGATGTAGAGTATACTTCAGATCCTCATGGAGCATGCATGCATTAGTAATATTAATAGTCAGTTGGTTTTGGAAGATTCAAAGTAGGACGGACTCCTATTTTCTGGCCTGATCTAACTTTGTCCTCCATGCTGAATTATACATAGCAGGCAGGTCTACCCCGCCACAAGCTGGCCATGAATCAATGAGAAAGTGATCACTTAATTCCATAAACTCGCGACTTTGACATTTTTATCTTCATCACGACTAACAGTAGTATAAAATATTGCCTGAGAAAGAAACAGAACACTACGTATGAGTCCCGTTTGTGTATGTGTCTAGATTTATCGCAGACGTTTCTTAAACAATAGTTGATATAGGATTTTATGATTTGGTGATGTTATTTGGACACACAAAACTAACATATATGTTGATAACTCCATAATACATCTGTGACGCACATATTAAAATAAAGTTTAATTATAATCAAAGAGTACATCAATGAAGGATATACTTACACGACAAAAAAAAAAAAAAAATCCTAAACCTAAAACCTAATTAAGCCTTTACATGCGACGAAACTTTTTGAGGTTTGTCAGGCAAGATTTCACACCCTACGTGCGATTTTTTCCTTGACACCAAATGTTTGCCCGACAAAAGATGACTTGCCCGACTAAATGACTTTGTCGCGCACAACCTTTGACAAAACCTTAAACGTTGACCATTTTTGTCGACCAACTGAAATTTTGTCGGGTAAAAACACTTTACCCGACAAATTTTGATTCATTGGGCAAATAATAATTTTTGATAGTGTGACAGGCTCCTATTTTCTGGTCCAATATTCAGACTTTGCTTTTATTTTCTTCCATCCTTAATTGCATAATATATCAGGCATTGACATAGTGATCACTTTCGACATTGAAAACCTCATACATAATAACAAGAAGAAATTTCGTTTTGCATAAATTCGGCTTGGTTTGGTACTGAGGTGATTCTGAAAAAGTGGGTATCAAAAAAAGATGTGAGCTTTTTTGTGTTTGGTAAACATTCAACTTCAGTTTTTTTTCACAGTTTTGGGTGAAAAAAAGCCAAAAACACAAAGCTGCAAAACCTAGCTTTGAAAAACCGGTTTTTTTTTTTTTCACATCTGTTTTACATAAAAGTTTACCAAGCACTATAATACTGGTTTTTTTTTTCAAAATCACCTTTACAAAAAAGTTTACCAAATACTATGATGCTTTATTTCACAGCTGCTTATTCTTACAGCATATTAGAAACAGTTTTTTTTCAAAGCACTACCAAACCAACCCTTCATCAACACGTGATTTTGACAGTTTTATTTTATTATCTCGAAATTATGTGAAAGTTTTGTGGATGACTTAATGGCATGCAGAAACCATTGACCTAGCAATAACATTTGGCTCCTAAAACTCGGTTATATGTGTGTGGATCGCATTTATATATATAGCTTGCTTACGTAGCTAGGGGAATGAAGGAGCCAAACTTTATACCTCTACTAATGAAAATGGTTCCCTTCCTTGTATTGCTATTGTTATCATCAAAATTAGTGTTTGCTAATATTTCAGAAGATCAAATACACGGTCTCTCTCTCTCTCTCTCTCTCTCTCTCTCTCTCTCTCTCTCTCTCTCTCTCTCTCTCACATAGACATTGAAATATCGTTTTGGCTGTTTGATACCTATTTAATTTTTAATTTAAAAAAAGCTATTTTTGTGAGTGTTTTCAATATAATGCTCTGATTTCGGTTTTCAATTTTCAATTTTTATTAAACACTTACCAAGCAAGTTTCTAAAACTAAAAAGTTGTAAATTGAATGGTTTCTTGTTAATTCAGAGGAAGCAAGGAAGATGGTCTTCAGTAGGTCGCAACTGCAAATGGAGGTGACTCTGGCACGAAAACTTATCGACGTACCTGTAAGTAATCCTGATCCACCGTCTGGATCCTAAAATAGCTATTGTCACATCTGTCGCTCTTGTATTGGCTAGAAGTGTCACACCAACTAGGTTATCAGAACGATGATTAGTTTGTTAAGCAATTGGGCGAATCTCTCCAAGAAGAATGATTAGTATCTTTGTTTGTAATAAAATTTTCTACATGTCTAAATAAAACACTTTTAAATTTATAGAGTTTGGGATTGTTGTATTTTTTAATAAATTGATTATGTTGTGCTTTAAGAAGAATTAGCTGCAAAATAAAGAAGTTGAGCGTTTGATAAACACTTTAAAAGTGTTGTGAATATAAAAAACAATGTAAAAGTAGTGTCTAGAAGGATAAATGAGAATTAAAAATATTCTAAAAACTCAACCCTATTAAAGCAATTTTAAAAAACAACTCTATTAAATGCTGTTAGGAAGCCATTGCTTTTAAAACAAGTAGTATATTTTATTTTTACCAAATATTTTTTTACTACTTAACTTTAAAATGAAGCAATTTTTGATGAAAAAGAAAAAATCAAATTGGGCCAAAGTCTCCAGCGAATCCTTAATACTATTTGAAAAGTTGAAAAGCCGAAGAAACTTCTACAAATGAATGAATGGGCGAAAAAGGTAAATCCAAAATAAGAGTTGTTACCTAGCTACTATAATCTCTGTGGAAAAAACAGAATGCTGCAAAAAAAAGTTAAGCAAAAAGGTTGTTCTTATTAACAATGTTTGGCATGGTGTAGCTAAATTTTGCGAGGCTTTTTACATGCAAGTGTTTAGCAACTTAACACTTTAAAGAAAAACACTTTAAACTTATTTAGAGGAAGAGAGATCCGTCGAGATAAAAGATCGATAAGGGCATGAGGAATATTAGAAAATACGAGAAATTATTAGGAGAAATACTACTAGACTAGGTTAAAGTCATGTTGTAGATAAGTGGCTTGTTAATAGGAGAAATTATCACATCCCAATCTCGACTCCGCCGTAGCACGATATTGTCTGCTTTGGGCCCCGACCACGCTCTCACGGTTATGTTTTTGAGAACTCATACGAGAACTTCCTAGTGAGTCACCCATCCTGGGATTGCTCTCGCTGCGATCTCGCTTAACTTCGAAGTTCCTAAGGAATCTGAAGCTAGTGAGCTCCCAAAAGGTCTCGTGCTAAAGGAGGTGAGCATGTACATATAGGTACTGTTTGGTACACATACGGGACGAGACAGGATGGAATGGGACGGGACGGAATGGAGGTTCCGTGTTATGTTTGGTATGAGCAGGACGGTCGTTCCGTTATATGTTTGGTACGCGTTGGACGAAACGGAACCAAAAGATTGAATGACTAACTTACTCATGTTCTGTTTGTTGTTTGGTACAATGTTTACGCGTGGGGACGAGATGGGACAATTTTTTTATTTTATTTTTTGAACTTGTTCATATTTGAACACATAACAATACCATGATTAGCTTTTGGAGATTGCAGAAGAAGCAAAATGAAAAACAATGGCAGAGAATTTAGAGAGAGAAAGTGTAACATGCCCCGATCCCGATATTCCCCGAATACTAGGATAGGCACGTGCTGACCGACACCCGAGGGGTGACGAAAGCCATTTATTGAGTGCAAAAGTTGGAAACAAGGGATAGATAAGACTTATAAATATAAAAGAATAATGAATATGAATTTAAGGAACGTGTTCAGAACATACAACTAACTAGAACAATAAAAGAATTTATATAAAAATTGAATGAATAAAATAATGGGTCCTACACCGAGAGGACTCGAAGATGCCGATGCAGAAGTGCCCTGACGTCGGGATTGTATACCTCGATTCTAAGTCCTAAAGGGGGTGCAAAACAAACATGAGTGGACCAAGTTGACATATATATATATATATATACACACACACTAAAACAGTTATCAACGTACTAACCCCCAGGTTTCATGAAAACACATATATCATGATAAACATAGGTTTTCCGAAACCTAGCATGTCGTGTAACGTCTCAAATCATAACTTGTATATATAATAATCACTAGTGAATGTTCGATAATCCCCAAGCCCCATGCCGACTCCCCGTCTCTGAGTAGATAGTCAGAGGAAAATACACTTCAGGCCCCATGTCGGCTCCCCGCCCCTGTGCTAAATAGCCAGAGGAAACACACTACAGGCCCTATACCAACACCAAATCATCGCCCAGGACGGACCAGAATCTATCCCTACGTCTCGTAGCGGAATAAGGACCACTAGGTAAGTACAAAACCATTGAACATATATATAGATTGAAAAACAACTTCATAGTATAAAGTCATTCATCATCTATTCTATAAAGAGGTAAAAATGATATCAAATTTCAACTGTGTTAAAATAATGACAGATGGCAAAATTTAAATGGAACTATCACAACTGACGTGGTATTACTGTACTACACTATAATTTATCTGTTGGGGGGGTAGTAAAAGCTTGCTGAAATTTGGTAGAATATGGGTATATATAGTGGAGTGGCTAGCCATGGTGTTAGGGTTTTACCCTACACATGGCTGCATCTTATTGGCCAAGGTTTTATGGAAAAATATTCTCAAGATATTAAATAGGAAATAATATCTTGAGATAATGGAGTAATTATACATAATTAATTTAAATAAGGATTACTTACTTGAATGAAGTCAATCTTTAATTGAGAATGTATTAAAGATAGGATTTGGGTAATTAATCCTTATCTTTAATGCCTTGACTTTTCCTTGCCAAGGGCAGGTGAGCTGTGGACAGTCGCATTCAACTGCTGGGACCTTTAAGAATGTGAGCTGCTCAGTATCTGAAGAGCATGCCTATTTAATGAAGGCAATCTTGTCTTTCTTAAGCAAAAGTCCACGTGTTGCCTCTAGAATTTTTGGGATTATTTTAGGCCCCACAAATGCCCCCACACCTGCTGGGTTGCACGTAGGAAAATAGGTAGTAGGTGTAGAAATCCCAAGCTGCATGGGCTTGTAGAGTTATTTCTCAATTTGAACTTGATCTCCCTTCTTGATTTGGAGATAGACTTATTCTAGGAAAAGGAAACCAATTGCCCTAATACCTATTTAATTCTGCCTTAACCAAGGGGTTAAATAAATTTGGAGAACAATCTTAATTCCAACAAGGAAGAGAAAAGCCAGAGGAAATTGTTCCTCCTCCCCTAGCTTTCTTCTTATCATGCCCTTGCAAAGAGTCATCTCTCGTTGTTGTTCTTCTTCCCCGTGCCGTACCAAGGTAAGAAAATTTTGAACTTTTCCTTCTTCATGATTTTTTGGGAGTCTTGGGACTTGAAAAATTAGCTCAACAAGGATGAGGTGGGGTGAGGGACGTGGCAAGGGTGCCACATGGATGCTGTGCACAGGTGGTGCGATTGTGGAGCTCGATTGGCGTAGGACAGGTGATCAACTCGGCTCGGGCCTAGGTGACAAGAGCGTTGGGGCGCGGAGCTGGGCGAGCCATGAGGCTCTAGCCCATCTAGGTTTGAGCTTGGCCAGGCCAAGCATGGATGAGCAAGCTCGGCCCTACTATAATAGGCAGAAGGGAGAGAGAGACTAGCATAGGCCGGGTCTCTCATGCTGGCAGGTTGAGCCGAAAGGCCCTAGGCTATATTGGAAGCATTGGGTGCGAGAGAAAGGTGGCAGGGGTCAGGGTCGTGGCCCTGGCGTGTTATTGGGCTCTTGCAGTTTGGGCTCGCGTTGGATGAAAGAGAAAGTGAGGGCTGGGCCATTTTGTGGCCTGACTGCGTGGGTGAGCTGGGCCGTGGGGCCTGGCATTGGGGCGTTGGGCTCTACGGTCATTTATTTTTTTTTTTTTTGTTTCTCTTCTTGCGAGCTGCCTTCTAAATATTTTTCTTTGAACTTTTTACAGGGATTTTGAGACGTTTTCTTCCGATCGCAAAAGTGATGAATACCCTCCACCTTTGTACCGTCAAGGTGGTTCTTCGGGCAAAGTGGGCTACTTCAAGGCTGCACATGTCAAGATTAATTCTGATGAGCTATTTCAAGGTTTTCTTAAGACGTACAAGCATGCGATTCTGCTAGGGGTTCACGTCAAATGGGTGAAATATGATAGCGGCAAGGGTGCCACTACTAAGAAGAAGGCTATCAAATTCCATCCATATTACTTCGTGTTGGGATTTACTTTTCCCATTCCGTGTCTTTTTCAAGATGTAATCTGCTCCATGAAATGCGCGTTTGCTCAGTGCTTCCCAAATGCAGTTCATGTGATGGCGGGGTTCTCGAACTTGAGCAGGTTCTTTGATCTTGGCTTAACCATAAATGAGTTTTGGTACTTCTTTGAAATTGGCCACAAGGAAAGCGTAGGGCAGCTGAGGTCTCACCATAGGCTGCTTGATGCTTCATAGGCTGCTTGATGCTTCATGCAAAAGTGATCATGAGTGGATGAGAAATACCTTGGAGGTAAGTAGAGAGTGAGAGTCTGACTCATCTCCTGAGTTGTGTGTCCCGACTATCTTTATCAGTGGTAAGTGAACTGCTTGATTCCTGGCCTGCTTGAATTTTTGTTAAGTTGCTCCATGACTTCGGTTTATTGATCGTCATTCTTACTTTATGTAGATTCAAAATTTGGCTCAACTCCAAGAACTTCAGATGATATGAAGAAAATGCACATTGCCTTGGGCATTCCTGCTGAGTACCATGAGTGGCGTTGGCTGCTCAGTCATTGATCGGATCATATTTATATATATTTTTACTTCGAATTCACTCGTCTTTTCTTAGTTAGTTCCTTATATTTTTGAGCTATTTACGTTATTTTTGTGTTTATAGGATTTGTTATGCAAAGAAAATAAAAATAGCACAAATGAGTTTTAAATAATAAACAGAAAGAATATTGGTTTTATTTTTGGATTGGGTTTTATTTTGGTTTATTTTGGTTTATTTTGGTTTATTTTATATGCACTGAATTGATTGTTTCATAGAATTTTGGTTTTGGATTTGTTATTTGAATTTGTTCTTAATTCCCAACTGCTACTAATTTAGAGTTTATAATACAAATCAGTTTTGTATTATATTGTCAAAGAAAGAATCCAAGGGAGACAAGCAGGATAATTGAAAGAAGGGGATCCAAGAGAGCTGCCTTGCAGCGTGAAAGACGTGAGATAAAGTGAGGGAGCCTCGGGAGAGACTTAGAAGAGGGAAAAGCAGACAATAGAAAGTGGGAAATAAACTAAGAAAAGGAAGGTGGTTAGAGAGGGAAATAGAATAGGGGAGGAATGGGCAGCACACGGAAATGAAAAGAATAAAAGAAATAATGAGGCGTGATTGCAGGGATAGAAAGGAGCGGACAGCTGGAAGAAGTGCGCCAGGTCAGAGAGGAATCCAAGGAAATAGCAGAAAAGAAGGGGATTAATAAAATAGAAACGGAGGGCAGTACGGGGGGAGCGAAGTAGAAAACAGGAAAGGGTTTAGGGGGGTTTGGACTGACAGAAAAAGAAACAAAAGGAAAGCAGCGGGGGATTGGTGGAAGGCAGGAGCGCTGCCCTTTGGGCAGCGTGGGGGGAAGAAGCTGAGGTCATGAGCACGGGATAGGAAAGGAGGGAGGTCTGAAATAGAGCTGCCCTTTTGGGCAGCGTAAAGAGAGGTTGAAAGGTCAGCTAGGGGGGAAAAGGATAGAAAAAAAAATAAAAAGAAGCAGAAGAGAGAGTCAAGCTGGAGGTGCAGCGTGCAGAGAAGTGCGGAATCGAAAAGAAACAGGGGCAGTAAGGTGGAAACGGGAGTGAACGAGGAAGAAGCTGCGTGGGCAGCCTTGACAGACGCAAGGCAAGAAATAAAAAGAAAATAAAATAAGAAGAAGGAAGAGGTTAGACGTGGACAGGGGGCAGCGGGAAAGATGGAAGGGTGAGGACCAAGTAGGCGTGGAAGGTCAGCATGGGGAAAGACAGTGAGGTCAGACGGGAATAGGAGGACAGTGGCTGCCACGGGGCAGCGTGAGAAAGAACAAGCATGAGGACGGAACGCAGCAGATCACCTCTTTTGGTTTAATCTTTCCAACTTCTATTTTATTTCTGTTTTAATATTATGTAAATAAGTTTGTTTTGGTTAGAGGTTAATTCGAAACCATGAATATATTTGTAATATGAATTGATTACCTTCAGTTGTGATTTATGAGTTGTGATTTAATTTGCTTAACTGCTTGAGTGATAACTTATTTTTGTATGTCGATTAAGGATGCATACTTAATTTACATGCATGAATTTGATGCTAGAATATAAGTGAATTTCACCTAATCGTTATGAACTTATATTCACAAGTAGTGAAGGTTGCTATCCACAATCGTGTTAAGTAAATTCTTGGCAAGAGTATCATGCTTTTCATAGTTACGAATGTCTCGTCAATACTTATAGTTTTCACAAAGTTTAATGATCTTTGATTGTATCTCTATTGTGCTTTTCACGTAGGGGACTTTTGGAGAATGTTTTGAATTGTTGTATGCGTTTTCCCATCCAATTCAATAACTTAAGGAAAACTTGAAGATTAAAAAAGTGCTGTTCACGGTTAATCTGGAGTATTGAGATTAATAACTTATTGAAAGAACAACTGAAAATCAATTTAGGTTGCATATGTGTCATGTGTGGAGAAGAACCCTCTAGCTAGTCCGTCATTTATCTTTTCACCTTAATTTCATGTTTTTGTCAATTTTGTAATTTATTTAAGTTTAATTTCTTTCTCGTCAAAACCAAACACCCATCCATTATTAAATTATATTATTTAGTTAATTTTCATTATTGTTAGTCTTTTAATTAAATTTCCGTCCATTTCAGTTCCTAGTGTTTAATTTGATTGTTTTCATTATTTTGAGTCATTCTAAGTGTGTTTCGAATTATTAGAGTTTTTAGCCTAATTTTGTGTCTTTGAGTCTTGTTTAATATTTTTAAATTAATTTAGAATAGATTAGCAATCCCTCCTAATCCCCGGCCTAGAACGATACCCTACTTACATCTATACTACAATTGTCAAAAAGAGGGTTTAATTTGTGTGTCAAGAAATTGTTGCATCAAATTTTGGCGCCGTTGCCGGGGATTAGCAACTTTGCTAATCCATTTATTTTTGTTTTTGTTTATGTTTATATTGGTGTTTGTGTATTTTACTTTTGATATTTGATTTATTTTTCTTTCTTTGATTTTAGGTTCAAATGGAGCCGAGGGAAATTTAAAGGAAAGATGCGTCCGGCTAAAGACGTTAAATCAAGCGCTTCTTGGGAGGCAACCCAAGCATTCAACGAAGGGAGACTTTGGAATCGCTAACCCAATCAGCTTTGCATTCTTCCACCCTTATCTTTACTGCTTTCATTTTGTTTTGTTTAGTTAGTTGTGTTATTTGGTTGATTTCTGTGAGTTTGTGTTATTTAGTTTAAGTGTGGGGGAAAGTTAACCAAAGTCTTTCTACATTAATTTAAATATATAAAAAATAAAAAAAATAAAAAAAAAAAGATAAAATTTAAAATTAAAAAGAAAAAAAAATACATAAAAAAAATTGAAAAAAAAAAAAAAAAAAACATAAAAATACAAATATTTTACAATAATGTAAACTAATAGTATTCATTGGTCGGGTGGTGCTTCAGTAGTCGGCGGGGCTTCAGCAGTCGGCGGGGCCACAGAAGGAGGAGGCAGCAGAGGTTGATCAGTTGGAGCTTCACTTCGCGGTGCTGCACCAGAAGACGAAGGCAGATGCTGTTGGAACAGACCCACAAACTTTTGATGATCCTGTAAAAGTTGACCATCAGTGTCCTGCATCTGGTCAATTTTCCTCTTCATGCTGGTGGCATAGCTGTATGCGAGCTTGTGCAACTCTTTATTCTCATGCTTGAGCCCTTTAATCTCTTGCTTGAGACTCTGTATTTCAGCCACCAACGACTCCACATGACGGGTTCGAGCGTATAGGCGTTGGGCCATGTTGGATACGGAACCCGCACACTGCACACTGAGAGCCAGAGACTCCTTGACCGCCAATTCATCAGACCGCCTTGCGAGCAGTCTGTTATCTCTGGGAGTGACAAGGTTCCGGGCCACCACCGCTGCTGTCATATCGTTCTTCATCACCGAAGCCCCAATGGTAAGGGGACCAGTGGGGGATATGAAAGAAGGGCGCCATACGTTGTCTGGTGAAGGCGGAGCTGCCTCTTCACGAATGTTCAAGTCAAAACGGCGATCGGAAGGGCCAGCCATTTTCTGAAGGTGTTGAGAAAGAAGAGATCGGAAAGATTAAGAATAAGGAAGTGCAAGAAGTGAGTGTTTGCAGGTGAGAGCTCAAGTGTGTTGTGGAACACGATTAACGCCTCTATAAAAAGGAAGAAATCAGAGAGGCGCTCCTCAGAGATTGAAGAGGCGTCCTCTCGCAAATCGAAGAGTCGGAGTCTCCTTTCTCAAAAGCCGGAGTCTCCTTTCTCAAAAGCCGGAGTCTCCTTTCTCAAAAGAGGCGTTTAATTTCTTAAAAGTTGGGCTTCCTCAGAAACCATGAGCCGAATCCCGGATTTCGACAGATCACTTTGTCCAGACGTGTCGTCACTCGTCACATGCACTGGTAGCTTTGCGGAAATTACGGGCAGCTTTGTCAGAAAGCGCGTAATTTGTACTATTCATCCATCCACCGGCTACCGACAATAAGTGAGAGAACAGTTCTGGTTGTGAGGACAAGTCCTATAAGTTTATATCTTCGCCTTCCACAGCAAAGGCACACTCTCTCAGCACTTCTCTCTCAACACTTCTTCATCGTTGAAATGGCCTTCCAACAAACTCTCTCGAGTCACTCTGTATTCCTCATTCCTTGGGATACTCCTGCGAACAACTCATTCAAAGCAAAAGTATTTCATATCATAAGGGTTGAAAGCAAGAGTATCTCATATCATGCTTTCTCCTTTCTTCTCCTTGTTCCTGATTGCTTACCTAGCCTTGCTCTCGAGTACTTATCATCTTGTGCTTCCGCTTCGTCTCTCACGTATAAGGGAAGTGAAGATGATACCTTGAAGCATGTGGAGACAAATTGCCAATTCATCCCCAGCTAGGGACAAGGAGAAAGAAAGCAAGAGGTGGGCACTTGGAAAGATTGAAGAAAGAATCAGACCAAAACACCTCTACCTCGTGCCTGCCCGCCGTGCTGAGGAAACAAGCAGAGAAGAATGCAGACTGCATAATCAATCAACCCAGCACAAGGAGTCCGAGTTGAAGAACTCGAGAAGCTTGAACAACATTTGGAGGGCACCTTCGCCAAAGAGCAAAGCCTCGCCGTACAATAGCATAAAATCATCACTTGCAAGTAAAAAGCTAAGTGTCACCCTGTTCAAGAGGAAAGCTGTGGAAAGTCAACAAGCACGACCAATGATTACTTATTAGTTTTATTCATTATCTTTTATCGTAATTTTCAATTTTTCGGTTGCAATTTTTTTTTAATTTTCTTGCGTACTTAACTGAATTATTTCTTTTCTTTGCAGGAATTTTTGGTTATTTCCACCCTTGAAGTTGATTGCAGAATTTTAGCTTGGGGGTCATCGCTTGATTTTACTGCAAATTAGGGAAGTTTTCAGTCCAAGTGATTTATTTTGTTTCTTTTTATTTATTTATTTTATTTTATTTTTATTTGCATTATAGTGTTTTCTGACATTGGGGACAATGTCAAGTTTAAGTGTGGGGGTAGAAATATTTCTTTTGTTTATGTGTTGTAGTGTTGTTGCTTTTTGTTTTCTTAATTAGTTTTGTTTTCTTAAAAAAAAATTAAAAAAAAAAATTTTTTAAAAAAAAAATCGGAAAATTTAAAAATCCAAAAATATTGTCTTGTTTCCCTTATTGTTTTGAATTAGATTTTTGTTAGTTTCCCGACCCAATGATATAATTAGATCAAATTTGAACCATGATCATCAAGAACTTAGTTAACATTTGTTTTGTGAAATTCCTAATTCTCTTGTTAGTTTTGTACATGTTTGATCATCTTTGAAAAACCAAATGCACATAGCCTTGTTAATGTGAAACTAAAGTATGAATTAAAGCGTCATATGTAAATTTAGTGACCATATTTATCCTATGTGAGTTTTTGAGCCTATTGAAAGTGTGTGCATTTTTCATACACTCTTATTCTTTCATGTGTGATGAACTTATGTGAAATACATCTCTAGAACTTGCATAACGATCTTTCGAAATGTTTGTCATTGATTGCATGAACTTGGAAATGATAGAGGCATTAGGTTTACCACCATGGCCCAAATAACCATGTTCCCCAAAGAAAAATGATATCATTAGATTGCCAATTTGAACCGTGTATGTTGAGCCTTTTATTTCTTATCACCAGATATGTCTACCCTTATACCTGAAACATTTTTCCTTACCCTTTCCAAGCGAGCAATGCGAGATTGTCTTATGAGAAACGTTTGTGAAGTGCTTTGAAGGTGTTTGGCAAAAGGATAAGTGTGGGGGTATTTCATGTTTGTATTTAAAAAGAAAAAAAAAAAAAAAGAGAAAAAAGAAAGATTGTATACAAAGAAAATAAAAAGTTTTTAAAGTTTCAGTTTAAGGGTGTGGTTGGAGGTGCTAGAAGAATCGCTGGAAATATTGAGTTCTTATAAATCTAAACAAAAGAAGTGCTTGCAATGTAGCTTGGAACTTGTGTTTTCCTATTCTTTCGTTTCAATAACCTTATCCTTAAACCTCATTACATCCAATAAAAGTCCTCTTGATTTAAGTTTTGCAATTATGACTGTGGAGAAGTGATCTTTATGCAAGCTTATGGTAAAAATTTCACATTTGATTCTTTGAGCGAAACACATTAAAACTAAACACATGTGTGATTGAGTGCATATCCCGTGAGAAGGTCGCTAGTTTGCATATGATGATTTTAAAAATAAAAACTTGAAATTGCATTAGCATGGCTATCTCACACACTACACTTCAAGGATGATTTAAAGATTACTGCTAATATTTGAATAAGGAAGATGAACTTGGATTAGTTCCTTGATGCTAGCTATGGTTCTTGATGATTTGTTTTCTTAAATAAAATTCTATGAGGGTCACATAGAGGGAAGCTAATGTTTTTCTTGTTACTTCTCGTTCTTGTTTTCTTTGTTTTGCTCGAGGACTAGCAAAAGTTAAGTGTGGGGGTATTTGATCGGATCATATTTATATATATTTTTACTTCGAATTCACTCGTCTTTTCTTAGTTAGTTCCTTATATTTTTGAGCTATTTACGTTATTTTTGTGTTTATAGGATTTGTTATGCAAAGAAAATAAAAATAGCACAAATGAGTTTTAAATAATAAACAGAAAGAATATTGGTTTTATTTTTGGATTGGGTTTTATTTTGGTTTATTTTGGTTTATTTTATATGCACTGAATTGATTGTTTCATAGAATTTTGGTTTTGGATTTGTTATTTGAATTTGTTCTTAATTCCCAACTGCTACTAATTTAGAGTTTATAATACAAATCAGTTTTGTATTATATTGTCAAAGAAAGAATCCAAGGGAGACAAGCAGGATAATTGAAAGAAGGGGATCCAAGAGAGCTGCCTTGCAGCGTGAAAGACGTGAGATAAAGTGAGGGAGCCTCGGGAGAGACTTAGAAGAGGGAAAAGCAGACAATAGAAAGTGGGAAATAAACTAAGAAAAGGAAGGTGGTTAGAGAGGGAAATAGAATAGGGGAGGAATGGGCAGCACACGGAAATGAAAAGAATAAAAGAAATAATGAGGCGTGATTGCAGGGATAGAAAGGAGCGGACAGCTGGAAGAAGTGCGCCAGGTCAGAGAGGAATCCAAGGAAATAGCAGAAAAGAAGGGGATTAATAAAATAGAAACGGAGGGCAGTACGGGGGGAGCGAAGTAGAAAACAGGAAAGGGTTTAGGGGGGTTTGGACTGACAGAAAAAGAAACAAAAGGAAAGCAGCGGGGGATTGGTGGAAGGCAGGAGCGCTGCCCTTTGGGCAGCGTGGGGGGAAGAAGCTGAGGTCATGAGCACGGGATAGGAAAGGAGGGAGGTCTGAAATAGAGCTGCCCTTTTGGGCAGCGTAAGGAGAGGTTGAAAGGTCAGCTAGGGGGGAAAAGGATAGAAAAAAAAATAAAAAGAAGCAGAAGAGAGAGTCAAGCTGGAGGTGCAGCGTGCAGAGAAGTGCGGAATCTAAAAGAAACAGGGGCAGTAAGGTGGAAACGGGAGTGAACGAGGAAAAAGCTGCGTGGGCAGCCTTGACGGACGCAAGGCAAGAAATAAAAAGAAAATAAAATAAGAAGAAGGAAGAGGTTAGACGTGGACAGGGGGCAGCGGGAAAGATGGAAGGGTGAGGACCAAGTAGGCGTGGAAGGTCAGCATGGGGAAAGACAGTGAGGTCAGACGGGAATAGGAGGACAGTGGCTGCCACGGGGCAGCGTGAGAAAGAACAAGCATGAGGACGGAACGCAGCAGATCACCTCTTTTGGTTTAATCTTTCCAACTTCTATTTTATTTCTGTTTTAATATTATGTAAATAAGTTTGTTTTGGTTAGAGGTTAATTCGAAACCATGAATATATTTGTAATATGAATTGATTACCTTCAGTTGTGATTTATGAGTTGTGATTTAATTTGCTTAACTGCTTGAGTGATAACTTATTTTTGTATGTCGATTAAGGATGCATACTTAATTTACATGCATGAATTTGATGCTAGAATATAAGTGAATTTCACCTAATCGTTATGAACTTATATTCACAAGTAGTGAAGGTTGCTATCCACAATCGTGTTAAGTAAATTCTTGGCAAGAGTATCATGCTTTTCATAGTTACGAATGTCTCGTCAATACTTATAGTTTTCACAAAGTTTAATGATCTTTGATTGTATCTCTATTGTGCTTTTCACGTAGGGGACTTTTGGAGAATGTTTTGAATTGTTGTATGCGTTTTCCCATCCAATTCAATAACTTAAGGAAAACTTGAAGATTAAAAAAGTGTTGTTCACGGTTAATCTGGAGTATTGAGATTAACAACTTATTGAAAGAACAACTGAAAATCAATTTAGGTTGCATATGTGTCATGTGTGGAGAAGAACCCTCTAGCTAGTCCGTCATTTATCTTTTCACCTTAATTTCATGTTTTTGTCAAATTTTTAATTTATTTAAGTTTAATTTCTTTCTCGTCAAAACCAAACACCCATCCATTATTAAATTATATTATTTAGTTAATTTTCATTATTGTTAGTCTTTTAATTAAATTTCCGTCCATTTCAGTTCCTAGTGTTTAATTTGATTGTTTTCATTATTTTGAGTCATTCTAAGTGTGTTTCGAATTATTAGAGTTTTTAGCCTAATTTTGTGTCTTTGAGTCTTGTTTAATATTTTTAAATTAATTTAGAATAGATTAGCAATCCCTCCTAATCCCCGGCCTAGAACGATACCCTACTTACATCTATACTACAATTGTCAAAAAGAGGGTTTAATTTGTGTGTCAAGAAATTGTTGCATCAGTCATCTTCGTCAGGAGAAAGGAAGGTTGCCTCTGAAGGAAGAGATAAAGCGGATAAAGGATGAGGTGCTTACTCGTCCGATTGCAACCATAGAGCCTGCTGCCAATGAGGGTGGAAATAAGAGATTTTCTTCACCTGCTCATGAGCTTTCGGCCGAGAAGAAGCCATTGACTTCTTCTGCTGCTCGCGTGTGCTTGTCTGCTGCTGAAAAGCTTGTCATCGATCTGACTTGTCCCAAAGGGACGAAAAAAATCGTTGAGTAGCCTATGAAACCTGCTGTTCCGAAGGTAGCCACGACCATTGTTGAGAGGTTTGCCCAGCGAAAAGGTTCAGTGGTGCCCCTGGTGTCTGGGTTTGTGTCAAAGAGCGAGTTGGGAGTTAAGTTTGGTTCGGCTTCTGAAAAACTCACCGCTATGAAGAGTGAGAAAGTGGATTCTGCTGCTAAGATGGTGCCTAGGCCTATTCCTCATTCTATTGTGATTGATTTGTCTATTGAGAATGGAAAGTCTACTCGTAAGGCCAGTTGTGAGAGATCCACTAAGTCTGAAGTTGATAAGTTTCCTAAGATATGTGCACTGCTAAAGGCTGCCCTGCTTGGGGACGTCAATGCATGCGATAAGTTTGTTGACAGTGTTGGTGACACGCCCTAACACCGATATCCCCAGATATCAGGGTAGACACGTGTTGGCCAACACTCAAGGGTGACGAAGCCATTTTAAACATGTATATAAATAAAACATGTAATTAGAAAGGGATACACCACATAATCGTGTTCAGAGTATACAACTAATCAAGAATAATGAGAAAGAATTATTATAGAAAGACACGAACCAAGGAATGGGTCCTACCCTGAGAAGACTCGAAGATCACTATGCAGAAGTGCTCTGATGCCGGGATCGTGTGCCTCGAATCTAAATCCTGACGGGGTGCAAAACTGAAAAGGTGAGTGGATCATAATTTATATTAATACTAGTAATAATAAGAAAACCATTTTATTTATGAACATACTAACCCCTTGTTTTGAAAACACATATAATACTACATAATACATTTTTCTAAAAACTCTAGCATGCACTGAAAAGCATTTGTAAAACATGTACTAGTAAAACAATGCTCGATGATGGTGCTATCGCCGTCTGAAGGTAAATCCGTAAATCTCATCAAAATTGTACTCTCTAGGAGTATCATAGTCGCCCGAATGCAATACATGTCCATCACTCGAATGTGAAGTTGTACGACACTGGGTTACGCGAGTGAAGCAACCATGGTCCATCACTCGAAGGTGAAGCTGTACGACTCCGGGTTACGCCGGAAAAGTGGATATATAACCTCACACACAGACATTAGCCCTGGCTAGTGAAGCTGGGGGTATAACATAAATATCTCACTCCTCAATCGCCCGAAGGCAGTACCTGTCCATCACTCGAATGTGAAGCTGTACGACACTGGGTTACGCCAGTGAAGAAAACCATGGTCCATCACCCGAAGGTGAAGCTGTACGACTTCGGGTTACTACGGATAAGAGGTATATACATAAATCTCCTTAACTGTGTCTTATGGCCATAGACGTCTACATACCCATGTTGTGTGGATATGATAACCGGCTAGATAAGCACCGAAAACATACCTCAAAACTCATATCCAAATCCGAAGCTCATAAGCTTAAATCTCGTTTCATAAGTCCATGATATCGTACAATCATAAATCTGTAAAATAAATCATATTTGAAAGCCATAAAAATTCGTATACGAGAATCCAATAATTTATATCCTTTAGTAAAACGTAATTTTGATAAATCATAAATATTTCAAAAGCATGAATATAGAATCCATAAAATATGATAGAAAACATGTTCATTTCATGAAATATGCAATGCATACAACCTAATATTTTATAAACCATGCAAGTTAAAAAGGGGTCCACTCACACATTTTCCATTGCCCAGGAGCCGCTCGAACTAGCGAGAATAGTGTCGATTCCCACCAATGCACCTAAACACATATAGAGGCCATTTAGTAAAACTCTACTAAAACGATTGAAATTTAGAAAATGGACAACGGATTCAGATTTGGCACGTCAAGAAACCTAAAGAGTGACCTCGAGTTTCCACCACGTGCCGTCACATGCTCCGCTACGGGCTACCACAAGGTGGCTGCCTGGAAGGCCACGCGTCGAGTTGAGTTGTCAAAAGAATCATGTGTCGCTGTGGACGGTAATGGACTACCTCCAGTAGAGGCAGTGTGCTCCACACGCCGGCCATGATACGTACCCATGCGAGGGTATAGGCTTGGGTTAAATCATTGGGTTAGGCCGGATTATGAGATTGGGCTGGTTATTAGACTAGGTTGGATTCGATTGGGTTAGGCTAGTTATTGAGCTGATTTTGGGGTTTTAGGTCGGGTTTGACCCGATTAGGTTCGTGGGTCGCCAGCCCCAATGAAGACGAAGGCCAAATTCTTGGCTAGAAAATTCTCGAGCTTCGATTGAACTCTCTCAACCAAACTTTGTAACTCAATATATCAAATTGAATCCCGGGAGAAAAAGAATCAAACCATACCTTTTGTTTCCTCGATCGTGGCCGAAGTTGGCCGAAAGAGAAAAAGTGATGTCGCAGAAGAACTCGTCGGATTCCACGGTAACTCGTCGGGAAGGAGAAATACACAATAACTGTCGAGGAAGAGAAAGAGTGATGCCATAGAGAAGTGAGAAAGAAAGAAGGAGAGTCCATAGATGGCGATGGTCCTCATCGTTGTGGCAATGGTATGGTGGTTGAGCCGTGTGGTATTGCTCGGATAGAGGGTGAGAGTTTTCCCGAGAGAGAGACAAGGAGAGAGGGTGAAAAATAAAGGGAGGAAAAGTTCAAGAGAGATCACGGGAGGGAAAGCATTGCCACGTGTTGCCACCCTAATGGCCCTTGATGGAGAACTATCTCAAATTTGATGGAACCTTATATATTAGGTTAAATTTACAAAAATGTCCCTGACTCTAAACGTTAATAACTGCTTCGTTATAGTTCTGTTTCATGAACGGTTTATGCCTTTGTATTTGTGAGATCGAGCTCTATTTGAAAATATAAATTGTGATCTCAAACGGTCTACAAATTTTAAATAACCAATTTCCAAACTTCAAACTTCGTAACTAGTTTAATTAAAATCTAAATTCAAATAAATTAATATAAATTCCTGAAAAATAATATAAAGTCTTAATAATACAAATACGTAGATTATAACAATGAAATCCAAGAACGGGATTTCAAACCTCAACTGCAAGATTCTCATCTATGGTCGGCTTTTCCAAGTACTCTACTAGGATGCAACACTTGATTTAATGGTCTAAGGCAGAGTCTAAGCCTGCTAGTGAGTTTGCCTGGGCATTTTCTACTCATGGAACCTAAGTGAGTGTGTATGCTTGGAATGTCCCTAGTTGCTCTAGTACCTTCTCGAGGTATCGAGCCATCATTCGATATTTTGATGCGTACTCCCTTCAGGTTTGGTTAGTGATCAACTGCGAATTGGAATAGATCGTGAGCTTTTTCACCGCTAGGTCTCTTGCCAATAAGAGACCCGCTAGGTCTCTTGAAGCATAAAGTGATCGCCTACTCAAGCATTGAACTGTTTAGGGTAGTGAGAACTAGGCCGGCTCTCGATCCCTGGTAGTTGGATGATTTGTTGACGTGCAAGTGCCAAAAATCTCCTGCAGGTGAAGTTAGTGCGGTGAAGGCATCCTCGCTGCCTCTGGGCATTTTTGGGCTGACTTGCTGTGTCATTCAGACTTGGGGTGAATTTTGCTACGAATTCCACCAATGCTTGGGCTTTTATCACCGTGCAGGGTTGGTATGCTAAGCCGTATTGGCCAAGTTTCAATTCCCACTTCATCATTCGTTGAGAAGCGTCCAGCTTATGCAAAACTGATCGCAGTAGGTATTGGGTCATGATGATGATCGGATGTCCTTGAAAGTAGGGTATAAGCTTCAAGCTGCAACAACTAGCATTAAAATTACCTTTTTTATCTTTGAGTATCTGTTTCTGCATCAAAGAAAGCTTTGGATGTATAGAATATAGGCAGTTGGGC
This sequence comes from Malus x robusta, assembly GCA_963082935.1. Taxonomy (NCBI): domain Eukaryota; kingdom Viridiplantae; phylum Streptophyta; class Magnoliopsida; order Rosales; family Rosaceae; genus Malus; species Malus x robusta. Next base: position 73,270 of record CAUJBI010000018.1, read on the forward strand.
CCCTAGCTTTTCTCATATGAGGGCAGAGCTCACTACTACCTCTGACCCGCCAAATAGATGTATAGGTTCTCCACTACTTTAGGCTTGGATAGTAGTAGAGGTGACGTCAGATACTGCTTTAAGTCTTAAAATGCTTCTTCACACTTGTCGTCTCATTTGTTTTTCTATGCCTCTTGATTGCCTTAAAGAAAGGCTTGCATTGGTCGGTGGATCATAACAAGAAACATTTGAGTGTAGCTACTCATCCGGTCATACTTTGGATCTCTTTCAGAGTTATGGGAGACTTCATGTCCAGGATTGCTCTGATTTACCTTGGATGAGCTTCGATTCCTCACTCAGAGTTGTGGGAGATGCTGAAAATGCATTTGGCTGGGTTGAGCTTCATTTTGTACTCTCAGAGGATATCAAAAGTCTTTGCCAAGTTACCAATGTGGTTTAACCACTACTTGCCTTTCACCATGATAACGTCGACATAGACTTCCATGGTTACTCTAATTTGCTTCTTGAACATCGTGTTTACTAATCGTTGGTAGGTTGCTCATGCGTTCTTCAGGCCAAAGGGCATAACCTTGTAGCAGTATGTGCCTCGCTCGATCACAAATGTAGATTTCTCTTTGTTAGGCTTGTACATGACGATCTGATTGTAGCTTGAGTATGATCTGATTGTAGCTTGAGTATGCATCCAAGAAGCAGAGCAACTGATTCCTGGATATTGAGTCAACAAGCAGGTTGATTCGATGAACCAGGTAGTTGTCTTTAGGGCACGCCTTGTTAAGGTTGGTGTAATCCATGTATACTCTCCATTTGCCCTTCTCTCTTTTCATCACCAGCACGACGTTGGTCAGCCATGCTCTGTGCGCCACTTCCTTAATGAATCCGGCCTCCAGTAACTTGTCGATCTCCTCTTTAATAATCGCTACTCGCTCAGGTGCGAAATGTCGCATTTTCTAGATCACAGGTTTGGCAGTGAAGTCGATGTGCAGCTTATTACAAGCTATCACTGGATCAATACCGAGCATGTTAAATGATGACTATGCGAAAATATCACAATTTGGCCTAAGGAAAATCGTGAGTTCCTCATTTTTCGTCAGGCTTAGAAGTTAGCCAATTTTAACCGTCTTCTCTGGCTGGTAGGGTCAAGAATAATATGCTTGGCATCCTCTTCAGGTTTTTATTCTGATTCATCTGCCAGGGGATTGTCGATCTTGATGCCATTTTCCTGACTCACATGCTGTAATTGCTATTTGGTGGAGGTAAAATCATCTTTCTGCACTTCAGCTGCTACTACTAAGGTGAAAGACTTCTTCTTCAACTCCTTGAGAACTTGTACAGTGCATCGCCGAGACATAGCCTATTCACGTTTGATCTTTTCAATTGTTTTTCCCAAGATGCTAAATCAGTTATTCTGATACTCGATTGAGGTCACAACTCCAATCTTCACTAGCCAAGGGCCTAATATCCCTTTATAGGGAGATGGGTTGCTGACGATCATGAAGGTCTGCGATGAGACAATTGAAGGGCTGGTTACATCGAGAGTGATTGTGCCAATGACGGTTAAGGTAAGTCTGTTGAATCTGGTCAAACATCTGCCTTGCATTTGATCGTGCTTTCCAGACCCATCTTCTGGATGACTAACAGTTGTAGGATATTGACTGAGCTACCGTTGTCCACCATAATCCTGTCAAAGATGACGTGGGTTAGTTGAACAGAAATCACCAAGGTGGCGTCGTGGCGAACATTTAATCTCTCAACGTTCTATTAGTGAAGCCAATGATTGGTCCAGGTACACCATCTACGGCTTAAACCTGAAAGACCAATCTCGCTTGTTGGATCTTTATCTTTTTGGAACCGTTGATTCAGATCGTCTTAGCTGGGGGTTCAACATTGGCGTTTGCTTCTCACCTTGGCCCTGCAGCTGGCCTGTCGGTATACTGGTCGCACTTGTCTTCCTTTATGAGCTTCTCAAGGTACTTCATCTATGTGATGTAATCGTTGGTTGCGTGCCTCGAACCTCGGTAGAATGTGTAGTACTTTGTCTGGTCCATCTTGGAAGTGCCTCCTTTCATGGATTGAGGCATCTTAAACCACAACTTGTCCTTAAAGTCGCGAAGCATCTAGTTGATTGGGATTGAGAACTTGGTGTATGTCTTGGGCGTTGAGCCTCCCTTCGCCAAAGATCGGTCTCTGCGTCTGCTTTCTGGCTTATTTTTGTTATTAAGTGGTTTACCGCCCGCATTCTTCTGAGTTGCTCTACGTCTTTAAGCGGCTGCTTAGGCAGCTTCTAGGAAGGCTTAGCCTCATCCTAGAATGAGTGATTTTCTGCCAAAGCATAAGAATGTGCTAGGGTCAAGTTCTCGCCTATGATCAATTCTTCAAAAAATGGGTGATCTGCTGGGAGCCCTTTCCGAAAGGTTGAGCATGCAATGCTGTCATCGCTTCTGATGATCTTTGCCTTCTCCACTTTGAACCTCTTGACATATGTGCGAAGTGACTCATTCAGGTATTTCTTCATGTTAAAGAGGTGGTTAGACTTCTTCTTGATCGAGAGGTAGGACGAATATTCCTTAGTGAAAACCAAGGAAAGTTCCTTGAAGTTCTGGATTGAATGTGGCAGCAGGGTGTGGAACCAGTCTTGTGCCTCGCCTTGGAGCGTTGTGGCAAAGATTTTGCACATGATAGCATCATTGTTGCCGTAGAGGGTCATGGCGCTTCAGTAGTGCAACAAGTGTCTGTCCGGATCTTCATCTTCTTTGAATAAGGTGAAATGTGGTGGGCTAAACTTTCACGGTAGCTTCGTCTGTAATCGGTGACCTGCTCATGTTAGCCATGTCTCTACGAAGGGCATCGTTGGTAGTATCTATGCGTTGGAATCCACGCAGCTGCTCTGCTACGAGCCTTTGTACTTTTTCTTAGATTTGCGCCTGGAGCAGCAGCAAAGCCTCCGGTTGCCCCCGGTGTTGACCTGATGGTCCATGTTGCTCTTCGGAGTGTCCTTCTTGTCTATGCTGCGGTCGCGGTGCACATGGTTCATTTTGTGATGCCTGTAATTGTGCTTGGCTGGGGCTACCAGTGGAACTTGAGTTAGACTACTCTCGTGCTCTCTCCTCAGTCCGCCATGTGGCTACTTACTTCGGTACCTTGCATGAGGATCCTTTTGTGAGCTTAGCCTTGTGTGGAGACTTTGCCTGGAATTTCCCGAGTACTCATTGATAGGATTAAAAGCACACCACAATGTATCACACAAATGTCCTATTGATTTTCCTTATTAACACTAAGATTTGTCAATTGTAGCATATGAAAATGAAGGTCTTTCCCGTAGAAGATTGTTTAATCTAACTACTTAAAATGTCACAAAAACTGGGTTGTTATCTCTACTGATCAGCCATCGAAAAATAATTATTAGACCGACTTACACTTATCTAAAGTCTACAAAATTTTATATGAACACACTAGACACATAGGGCTACACTCACACAAAATTTTGGGATTTTTGGAGTTGATTTGCTATTTAAATTAAATCAAACAAAAATAGGACAGAAGCGAATTTTAAATAAGAAAAATAGATTGTAGTTCACAAGTTAAGAAAACGAATTAGGGGAAGTGCTATCCACCACCAAATAATCATACAAACATGTTATGTTTTATTCAAATTCCCTTTATTTCCGGATGAAGATGCTCAAGTCGGCTCAATGTTAGAACGCAACCTATTACTCTTTCTTATTTAGTATGTTAAGAGAATGGCGTTTTCAACTTAACTTAGTCCCTAGCATGCAATCTAGAATGACGTGTTCATAGATTTAACAAGTAGAAATCATTAAGAATGAAAAGAGTTTGAGTCATCACAAGGCATCGTAAGTACTAACGTTGTCTTACTTATCCTAAAAATTGGTTCACATGTTAATCGCAATTAACAAGTACTACTCTAGAACATATGTAGGTCCTCATTTGACAAGGGGACGCTTCCCAACTCAACCCACTTTACTTTTAAAAAGTAGCTCAAACTTTCTCTTTGAAAATAATGTCCAAGAACTTTTCTTAAGGCACACACATATTCATAGTATTAGAATCCTAGATATGCTTACTAAGTATGCATCCTTAGAAAACGCATAAAGAATTCATCAATGAGACAAATAGTGAACCAATTTTCATCCATTCATAAAAGTAATTCAAACGAAATGTCATAACAAACTTGCAATCATATTCGGGGCTTCAAAACAGCCCTTAACTACTAAAAATTTAGTTACACACAATCCTTAAATTAAAACAAAAGATAGACATGAGTTTGAGAAGATAGAACCGAAAGAAATCGACTGAGGCCTCCTCATCTTTGCTTATTTCCCCAACGCTGCTTTTAAACCAATTCTTGCTGCATCATTTTCTTCTCCTTAACTCACCCGCTAATAGCCATTTAGTGATGACAATAAGTGAGAGGAAATGGAAAAACAATTGTAACTCTTTGGGTAGCCTTTATGCCAATTACTCCCTCTTAATCCTCATCTTTAATTCCATTCCCTTTTATATTTGAATAAGTGTCGGCTGAATTGTTCTTGGCTGCATTAGTTTTAGCTGCTAGATTTATTGGATTTATTGCTTTCAATGCTTTCTTGTCAGTTACAAACTGCTTAGCCTCTTGGGAACCTTTCAGTGTTAAAATGGCCATAACTTCTTCTAGAAAAATGATATTAGCAATCCGTGAAATACTCCAAAAAATAGACATCCGTAGCTTTCCAAGCATATAAGGATAATTCTCTAATTCATTCTAAGTTGTTCGTAACTTGCTTCCAAATTAGCTGATTTGCACAGGTAGTTTTGACGAATTTGTTACTTAAAATCCCACTTGTGCTATTTTTCTTTTCTTTGCTTGACAAATTCCACAAAAGACAAAAGTAAAGTGAATTTAATGTAGAATATATATAAATATGAGCTTATCACTCATCGGAATGTGGACCCAACCTCGAATGCACTGATTTGTGAGCCGAGCCGAGAATGAACGCCTCTTTGCACACTGAGGCGGGAGATGACGTTTTCCCCAGGTCCCAAACAAGAGTGCACACTACCCAAACGCATTATTTATGTGACAGGCTAAGTGGCTCTTTACCAGGACATCACTGGAATGAGTCACGTTCTTCTGCCTTCATCCTGCTTTGGGAAACCTCGTCTGGGGTGCGCTGATCTCGATGCACTCAAGGAGCTGGTTCACTAAGGTGGTCTGCTAAGCGAGACTGCTTGTCAAATTGGCGACCTGTTGGGCATATGGTGTTCGCCATTTAAATTGGAAGAGTCTGGATAATAGGCATCTCCAAGTGTAGTGGAAATGTAGTGGACTACAGATACAATGCTTGAGCCCAGAGCGAGCATTCCTGTAGAAAAATAAGGTGAAAATAACCTTGGGTCGATCACGAGATCGGTGGTTAGAATTTGGATCGCCGGAGGTGGCCTCAGATTGGATTGGGCATCGAGTCGGGTCGCGGGACGGGCTAACCCAACTTGTAGTTGAAGCATGTGCAGGGATGCGCTAGGGTCGCGTGTGCGCTAGCTAATGTTGGGTCACGACTTGCTTCTCGCGAGCTGGGCTTGGGCCACCTACCTATATGTTGTTTCTACTGGTTGGGCTAACTCTACTAGGTTCTCGTGGGCCTGGGCCTAGAGTGCCTTGGCTCGCTGGATGGTAACTAGGGTTGCTATAATGGGCTGGGCCTTCTGCCTTAGGCCTGCTGTGGTATACGTCTAGGATCTGGCTTGGGTTGCTGCTGCAGTGGTCCTTATCGTGGGCTACAGCGATGGTGTGGCTTCAAGGCGTTAAGGCTCATCTTGCTGTCGAGTTGAGTCTTGAGGACCGCTGTCGTAGGGCTATATCCTCGTCTCTATTCTCTGGTCCAAATCCTTGTACGTACATGGTTCCGTTCGTCGTGATTTCTGAATTTCCTACATTGTATCCTTTATTCAGGGATTGATTAATAAACTTTTCTAGGAAAAATTAATTGATACGACATGTGAGAAATTCAACGTAACAGAAAATTCAAGAACATATTTAATGAACTAAACGAACTTTTTGAGGATGTATTTAATTCCTATATGTTTTGTCACTTTTATTTACATATTTGGATGGGGCTCGACCTCACGAGCGCATAGGCGAAAACCATTCGCCAAACAGAGTTATAACGAAAGAGATATAAACGAATAAAGTTAAGTACATCTTAGTCATTTTGACCTTCAATTCCATGTGTGTGGCTGTGATGGAAAAAAAAGAAGATAAATGAGAGAAAGGAAAGGGAGAAACTGGCCAATCATAAATGTGGTTTAGCTTCTTTCGTGACAAAAGTCACATAATTCCTTTCGTGATAAAAGTCACATACTATCCGTGTTATAAAAAAATAAAATAGTTGTAATTGAATGAAAAATAAAATAAAAAGGGTAAAAAGTAGGAAGTGCAAGAGAGAAAGTGGAAGAGTAAAATTGTGGTTACATGTGGATAAGGGAAGAAAAACCAACAATTTTTTCCCCAAACAATTTTGGTTCGGTTTTGGGACCGACCATTTCTGTTTGCTATCCCAACTCGAACCGCCCCTAATTACAACAAGGATAATTTCACACTGTCGTTTTTTCATTGTTAATCTTTGATTTATTAAATAAATAAAAAAGAGTATATAGAAGATAAAAGTTATTGTGGAAATCACATCTGAATACTTGACCTACCATGCTTGCAAGTTTATTTTCTATACGTGAGAGATGCGCAACTCATAATTAGTACATAATATTAATCTTTGAACTTTCTATGTAAGGAGAAATTTTTTTCGAGTATCCGATATTCAAGCAAGTACTTTACATGTTATAAAAGAATTGAAAAGAATAAAAATATTTATTTTCTCTAGTCGTGTTGTGATATGCAGAGTATTGCTTGAATACCCATACTTACAAAAAAAATTCTTGAGAAGGAGCGTTAGTAATGACTAATGAGTTAGTAAGGGGTTTGGAAGATTCAAAGTACGACATTGACAGACTTCTATTTTTCGGTCCAATTTGCAGACTTTAGTTTTATTTTCTTCCATGCTTGATTCCATATTGGACATTTCGACATTGAAAACCTCAACCATAATAACAAGAAGAAATTTCCATAAATTCATCAATACATGATTTTGACAGTTTTGTTATCTCGAAATTATGTGGTGCAAGTGCAAAGTCGTTTGGACATAAATTTGAGTGGGGCGTTCATAGATGACTTAATGGTCATAAATGAACCTTGAATCAACGTTTGAAATTTCTTCAATACGGTTCATATTTTTGTAAAAATATCTGTAAAATTAGGAAAGACATCAAAATGAGAGTGAAGTCTCACATTCATCTCATATCGAAGAAACTGTTGAATTTTTAGCTAAAATACTCAGATTTCATCGATATTTCTCACATATTAGTTAAACATCAGAGAAATTCTTGTATTTCCTTTAAACTAGTGTTTGACATTCCTCAATGCTTCACTTCAAATTTTCATAATTTTCATCGAAAACAACCGATATCAATATCAGTATTATCGATATATCCATCGATATTTCCACAAATTTGCGTTTTGATATCTTTACCTATTGCCTTGAACTAACAATGACATGCAATAATCGGTTCTATGTAAAATAAGTATTAATAAAACTTGGCTAGATAAAATGGGTTTAGATATGTGGTTTAGCTTCTTTCGTGACAAAAGTCACATAATTCCTTTCGTGATAAAAGTCACATACTATCCGTGTTATAAAAAAATAAAATAGTTGTAATTGAATGAAAAATAAAATAAAAAGGGTAAAAAGTAGGAAGTGCGAGAGAGAAAGTGGAAGAGTAAAATTGTGGTTACATGTGGATAAGGGAAGAAAAACCAACAATTTTTTCCCCAAATTTTTTATTGAATTGTAAATAAAGAACCAAATTATTTTTTTCACTCTTTTTTAGTTGACAAAGAAAATTTTGTTAATAGGTTGTCTAGATTATAAAATAACGCAGTTTTAAACTTTTAATTGTTTACCACATATTTCTATTTTTTTTATTCTCTTTTTTTTTTTAATATAGATTTTTACCTTTACACGACCAAAAAGAAAAAGGGATGCAAAGACAACTTGAGTCTAAATCTACTTACTGACTTGATCGTTAGAGAGCCTTTTGCCAGCACACACCCCTCCATCCTAGGCTTAGATTTGCTCACAATTATTCTCTGTTTTGTAGATAGCTTGAGTTTGTGCCTCCATCATCGTGGTGGTGCACAAATTTAGTTCCAACACTACTCACAGAGCCTTTATTAGGAATATGAATATATGTTCACACTGCAAACTTTCCGATTTCTATTTTAAAGAGACTAAAACTTCAACACAATGTGTAACAAAATTCAAAGTCTTGCCAAACAAAGACCATGAAAGTGTAAAAAATCCAATTTCTATTTTAATACAACATTTGGATCAAAAGTCAAAGATAACAAAAACAAATAGAGGATATGCAAATTAATAATGCATCTCTCTATAAGTAAAGCTCTGAGTTGCTTAAGAAAAAGTATACACAAACCATAGTGAGATTTTCAAAATGAAAATTATCTATTTTTTATTTAAGTGGTCACCTAGGTAAGTTTTGGGGTCCTTTCTTAATTTTCAAACTCCTAAGAATTAATTGGGATGGTGGTCAGCTGCCTAGCGAATATTTTCAGAACGGTGATGTTAGGCATGCTGTAAAAAGAGAGATACAAGCTTGAGGAATTTACATTAGGAAAGATCTTCAAGTAATACAAATATTAATAAGAAAGATCTTCCAGATCTGATAGGATTTCTACATAATCTTTACTTAGGATTTACACAATTACATTTGCCTTTTCTATTGAATTGGATAAAAAACAATTCTTGAATGAGGTTTAAGAAAAAGAAAAAACGTGAACGGTGATGATTAATCGCCCTTTGTTGTTCAAAATGAATGGTTTCGTTTTTGTAATTTTCTAATAAAGTTTTCCAAAACCTGCTACTGGAGGAAGACCTCCTAAGGATAATTAATTAAATTAGAATTTTACAACAAACTTTACCAAATAAAAAAATCTATATTTCAGAAAGAAAAAACATACAATTAACAAAACTTATAATTGTCGGAGTGTTCAGTACTACATTGATATAAAAACGAAAAAATAAAGAAGAAAAGGCACTTTGTAGTTAGACGTACGCAAAGATGAGGAAAGCAACACGAAGAACACGACACAAATACCTTTAATGTATTCATTTGTGGCTAAAATATGTTCGATTGATATCTATTTTTTTCACTACTAAATTAAACAGTTTGAGCGACTAGGGACATTTGGTCGCGCAAAAAATTATTTGGTCGCACATAAACTATGGCAACCAGAAAATCGTCGCGCATATTTTGTCGCGCAAAGCTTGTGAAAAAAGACATTGCACGACGAACATCTTCAAATTTGTCGCATGTCTTAACAATTGCGCGACGCTTTACTAGTCGTCGTGCGAAAGTTATACGGACAAAGGTTTTCGTCGTACGATATAAACGAGTACGAGTGCGTTTGTGGGTAATTTGTCTCAAAACTTTTTGCACGACGAAATATATAGTAGGCGCGTGGTAATGCGTGACGAAGAGTAAGACGCGCTTAATTTGGCGCGACGACATTTCGTCATCGCGCACGTGTAATTTTTAATAAAAAAAATAATAAAAGGAAAAAAAAAGATTTCATACTAATGAGAAAGAAAAAAAAAGCAAATTAATGAATAATGTACGTACAAATATAAAGTTTAAAAAAAAGGAATAAAACTACGAAAATAAAGAGGCAAAATCTATAGGCATGTAATTCGAAGGTGCTTGGTAATCTTGTTGCTGGTTGGGGACGGGGTCGGAGGTCGACAGGCCTGATTGCTGTGTTTGCTCGGTGTGGAAGGGCTGTGAGGGCGATGGTGTAGAAAAACCGGGGAGATGTATGCCAGAGGAATTGAGGGCTTGTACAAGCATTGGCATTTGAGACTTGTACGATGCTAACTCACTCCTTAGCCCAGCGACTTCCTATGTCAAAGCCGTAACCTTGGTGTTTGACTGCAAGGATGACGAGGCTCTAGTCTTCCGACGCCTGGCATTTCCTATCCCCTGACAATATGTCCCTGGCCTCCGACCGAAAGTCTGGTCCAATGTCTCTGTGACGATGTGAAACCCTACATCCTCAGGGGGATCCACAGACTCGATCGGCGTGTCCGAGGGAAGGTGTGAGGCGGACTCCTGAAGCACCACCTGTCGCTTCTCCACCATAGTTGCCTTTGAAAAAAAACATGGATTATTAATAGAAAACAATTTGAAAGAATTAGTATAAATATTTAATGCATAATAAATTACTTACATGAAGGGACTGGGTCAACTCATTCCCAGGCCGAACATAAACGTTAACAAAGACGTCAATCTCCGGAAATTTTGAACTCTACTCAAATCGAAAAAGATAAGGAAAATGTTAGTATGAAAAAAAAAATTATTAGCGACATTTTAAAATTGGGAATGAAAGTTGTAATATATACCTTCCGTCGCGCCTCCATCCTATAGGAGAAAGGCCTCGAACCCGAATGGTGGAGAAGAGTCTTCTTCTCTCGATTGATCTTGTTCGCCTTCGCCTTCTTCTGTTATACAAAATATAAACGTATTAGTTGTAATAGTTAAAGAAAATTAAAAAAATTAATAATAAACATTATTAAAAAATAAAAAAAAGTAAAATGAAAGAAGTCGTCATTAAAAATGCACCACATATGTCGGGTCCTTAAAATGACCGCAAAGCCAAACCGAACTATCTTGTCGGTCCTCCAACTCCTTCAGACATCCCTCCTCAAGAGCAACCTGCGGATCATCAAACTCCTGGAACCATTGGTGTAGGTCACTCTTCCACTGCTTGTAGCGTTCGGAGAAGAGCTGATTGACATACGCGAACTTGTCCTCGTCCATGTGCTCCAAATTGTAGTTTGTCTGCAATACAACAAATATTTTGAAAGCATTAGTAATAAAAGACAGTAATACATATAAATATATAAATTTTACATGAAAAGCATTAAAAAGGTGATGCTACTTACGGACAATTGATTGCGCACCGTAATCTTCGTCTCCTCCGGCATCACCTTCCAAGACTTCCACAACATAGGGCAAAAGGTCCGCACGACATGCCCAATGTCGTGGGCCAATGCACTATGCTGCTCCGCCATTGGTGCTGCCTAATGTCACTTATCATATCCGATTGGGATACGACCGTTGGTCATCCGGGTGACCTTCCCCGTCTTCAATTGCCGATAAGGTCCCCAGGTATTTTTCTTCGCTGTAAAGAGATGAAAAATAAATCATTAACCCATAACTAATAACAAATCCTACTAAAATTTCGGCATAACCTCGCTTATAATTAAAACATTTCCCAAAACCCTAAAAATAACATAAACTATATACATATCCAACACAATGATCACAACATTTTAATAAAAGGTTCAGAACGATGAAAACTTTTTAATCCTTACATGACATAACAAATTGAACCTAAAATAAAAAAACTTAGTAAACAAGGGAATGAGGGAGTGAATTAGGATTGTATACCTGGCCGTGTACCGGAGGCATCGGTTGTGGATCCCGATGGCGACATCTGGTCCACAGTGCGGGGGCGTCGGTGAGTTCGTCTGGCACTAATAGGTAACGCCACCGAAGAAGTCGACGATGCCTGCGCCTGTGGGATTGGAGGACCATCTTAGTGAACCAGATTGACCGGTCTATGGTCCATCTCTGCAGGAGCAGTGGCGGCAATAGTAGGTATAGTCGTCAAACTAGGTGTAGCCGTAGGACTAGGTGTAGAAGTCATCGGCCTCTGGGTTCTAATGAGGTGAGACATCTACAAAATTGGCAATCAATTTGTTTAGTACACAAAGATTTTGATTATGTTTTCACATGCTTACAACTTCAATGGCTACAAAAGGATTGCTAATTGTTGATTTGATTTCAAATTAACTTGTTAACTGAAATAAACATATGGGAATTCCAGTCCATTGGCTGGTCAAAATCATTTTCTAAATGCATATGGGCAGATTCAATGATTTTGGAGATGTAGAAATATGAAAATAATTGAAACATTCCCATCATAACAAAGTTCATGTGCTCTGCGATTTGCAGCAAAAGAAGTTTGCTAATACCTCTCATGAAATTCTATTATATATATATATAAAATCTAAACTATAATGGAGGAATTCAAATTACTGTGCAAAAAAGAAAGATTAATATCAAAACGTAAATGTAACTTCAAAATTGGGAGGCCGAATTCAACAAGCAACACAATCGAGTCTATCATATTAATAAGGCAACAACAAAGGGTAATACCCCATTATATATCAACAAATCGTGGCAGTCAACAATGCAAATCCTTAATTTAAGAACCCTGTACTTAAATTAGAAAACCCCTAATTCGAACCCTGTACTTGAAATTAAAAAACCCCTAATTTAAGAACCCTAATCTAACCCCTAGTAAAGCACCCTAAATCTAACCCCCAATTTAAGAAAACCTAATCTAACCTCACTGCCCAAAATCGTTCCCCTAAGTTAAGACCTAAATCTAACCCCAATTTAGAACCTTAAAAACTCTAATTTAAGAACCTAAATGTAACCTCCAATTTACGAACCCTAAATCTAACCCCACCGCCCCCAATTTGAAAAAATAAAAACCCTAATTCTAACCCCCATTCAATAAACAAAATTGAAACTAAAAACTGAAAAGGAAATTACCTGTTGGATAAAAAGAGGCGATGGACTGACAGAGGGATGGAGACACGAGGCGAGTGAAGGAGAGACGGACAAAGATAGAGAGGAAGGAAAGAGAGGGTATTGCACGGGGAAAAAAAGGAAGAAGAGGGAAGTAAGGGAGGAACGAGACACACGGGGGTTAATAATATAGAATATCACGTGACAGAGTGTTCGTCTCGCAAGGCTAAACAATCGTCGCGCAAGTTTTTTTAAATTTCGCGAAAAAAAACGCTTTATTTGAATTTTCAGACAGTTGCGCGACAAATCAATATATTTCATCGCTCAAATATACTTTGCGCAACGAAATATATTGATTTGTCGCGCAAGTTTTTAAAAATTTCTGTGAAAAATAGCGCTTTAATTGAATTTTCAGACATGTGGGAGACGAATACATATATTTTGTCGTGCAAAATTTTATGTGTCGCGCAATTGTGTTTTAAATTGGTTTTTTATTTTTATTTTTATTTTGTTTACAATTTATTATAAGTTACAAACAAAACAACTTTTTTTTACAAAGTAATTCACATATGAAATGGGAATCATTCATACCATTTTTTCCATCACTCTATATAATGCATTAAACATTCATGTGTTTTACAAAAAAATTACAAATAAATTGCCTTAATCTTCATCCGAACTATAATAACTTTCACGTTCGTCGCTATCATAATTTTCAGTGTCCCATTCCTTATCATCGATAGGTACGTCACCACCGTCGTTCTTACGCACTGGACCATCGTGTTGTGGAATATTACCGAGGTCAATCGTGATGGACTGAATCAGTATTTCGATTAAAGATACTCCATCTATTTGAAATGGTTCTTGGATAAGATTAGTATCTCGGAGTGTTTCTGCACCACTTTCCATGAAAGATTCAAGATGTTGGTCATCAACATTGTTGATGTCGTCGTCAGTACGGTCTTGTTCTGGTATATCATACACGTTCCTATGATCCATCTTTTGAACAACTTTCCAACACCTCCCGGATTTAGGGTCATCTAGATACATAATTTGTTTTTCCATGGTTGCTAATATGTAAGGGTCGTCATCGTACCAATTTTTGGTAGTGTTCACTGATAGTAACCCATGATCTGTGTTCACACTTCCATGCCTATTTGGGTGTGTATCAAACCATCGACACTTAAATAGGATCACTTGGCACCGGTCTTTATAAAGCAATTGCATGACACTTGTTAGTTTGCCATAGAATTCAATGTCTGTACTTTCGCCTCCTCTGGGGACATGAACACCGTTGTTTTGTGTACACAACTTGTCATCTCGTGCACCCGCTAAGAACTTGACGCCGTTGACATGGTAGCCCGAGTACAATTCAACGCGAATTGGTCCGAACGCTAAGTTATATAACTCTTCACTGTACGCGGGGGGAATTCGATGCTTTCAGTTGATTCACCTAATATTAGACAAACACTTAAATTTGTTAGTTCGAGCAACTTAACTGGTACAATATATATGTCCAATACAAAACACTTCAAACGTACATATTCGAGAAACCACTACAGAAACAATTAACGGTGTTTCTTGGCTTACAAATGTGAAGGATATGCTTGCTTCATCATATTTTCATGCTCGTCTAGGTGTGACAGTGTCTCGTCACAATTGTTCAGTATGAACCAATGTGCTACATCCATGTCCTTCTTCGAAAACGACTCGCCATAAATCGGATATCCGAATGGTCGAGCGACCTGGGCAAAAACTGAAAGTTTCTCTTTTCTCACACCCCATCATTATTGCGAGGAGGACGATTGAAAGTTGTCTCAACATCTTTTAAATACATTCCACAAAATGTAAGTGCCTCATATGACACCCAAGCTTGTATAATGGATCCTTCGGGCTTCGCTTTGTTTCATACACTTTTCTTCAAGTCTCTGAGAAGCCTGCCAAAAGAAAATGATACGATACACATATTACTAATCGTAATATATTTAATATCGATTAATAAAAAAGACGAGGAATATATTCCTTTCTATTGGATACATCCATCAAAAGTTGACTGGTCCAGCAAGCATTGCCTTATCTAGTAAGTGAACCATCATGTGTATCATACTTGTGAAGAAGGCTGGAGGAAATATCATCTCAAACTTGCATAGAACTTGCACAATGTCATGGCGCAACTGATTAAGGTCCGTTCTTCATAACGTTCTTGACGTCAATTACAAAAAAAAATTGGACAACAACATGATTTGTTTCACTACATCGGGTGGCAAGAGATGTCGAATACCCACATGAAGTAGGTGATCGGATCATATTTATATATATTTTTACTTCAAATTCACTCGTCTTTTCTTAGTTAGTTCCTTAATTTTTGAGCTATTTACGTTATTTTTGTGTTTATAGGATTTGTTATGCAAAGAAAATAAAAATGGCACAAATGAGTTTTTAATTATTATCTAGTTCTTAATTACTTGAATCTTGGCTAAATTCGTCTTTTTAAATTATTAATTGTCTGCTTCCCATCAATGAAAATCACATATTTGTTTCTTTAATAGATTAATTAATTTGTGTAATGTCACAGACTAAACAAAAAGTGAGGAGCTGCCTTTGCAGTTAGGAGGAAAACGTGAGCCTTGGCAGTGACAAAAAGATGGAAAGCTTGTATGGACAACACATGTGGAAATATGTTGGGGCAAAGCGTGAAGTGGAAGGTAGCAAGGCTGCCAAAAAGAAAACATAATAAGAGGATAGAGGGAATAAGGAGGAAAAGGGGAGAGTACGGGACAGCCAAGAAAAGTGGGGAAGTCAGTGCGGACAGAGAGAATAATAAAAAGAGAAAAAAGGGGTGAAAACAAAAAGCAGCTGCCTTGGAAGCTGGCAGCGTGATAGCAGGAAGAAGAATCCAAGGAGGGAGCCTCGGGAGAGGAATAAGTGTGAAGAGACACGGTCCAAGAGGAGAAAAGGAGGCAGAAAAACAGGAAAAGAAAATAGAAAAGAAAGGTCAGTCAGAAAGGAAATTAGGGGGAGTGGCGTGAAGAATTTTGGGGGAGAGAAAATACGGGCTGCCATTTGGCAGCTTTGAAGAGTATGGGATAGAGAGACTTGCGACAGAGGACGGTGAGGTGGGTGACGCGGGCAGAAAATAAATGGAGAGGAGTGAGAAGGTCAGTACGTGCAGGAGGTGAGGGAGAGAAGGTGAGCTGCCATTAGGCAGCGTGACTAGGCAGTGGCGTGCAGAAATGGGGGAGGGCTGCTTTGGCAGCAGTGCACAGGGCGTGAGGATAGGGGGAGTGACGAGAGAAGCTGCCTTTGGGTAGCTGGTAAAGGTCAGCACGCGGGAAAGTGTTGTTCACGGTTAATCTGGAGTATTGAAATTCACAACTTATTGAAAGAACAACTGAAAATCAATTTAGGTTGCAAATGTGTCATGTGTGGAGAAGAACCCTGTAGCTAGTCCGTCATTTATCCTTTCACCTTAATTTCATGTTTTTGTCAATTTTGTAATTTATTTAAGTTTAATTTACTTTTCATCAAAACCAAAACCATCTATTATTAAATTATATTATTTAGTTAGTTTTCATTATTGTTAGTCTTTTAATTCAATTTCCGTCCAATTCAGTTCCTAGTGTTTAATTTAATTGTTTTCATTATTTTGAGTCATTTTAAGTGTGTTTCGAGTTATTAGAGTTTTTAGCCTAATTTTGTGTCCTTGAGTCTTGTTTAATATTTTTAAATTAATTTAGAATAGATTAGCAATCCCTCCTAATCCCCGGCCTAGAACGATACCCTACTTACATCTATACTACAATTGTCAAAAAGAGGGTTTAATTTGTGTGTCAAGTAATTTTCACATCAAATTTTGGCGCCATTGCCGGGGATTAGCAACTTTGCTAATCCCTTTATTTTTGTTTTTGTTTATGTTTATATTGGTGTTTGTGTATTTTACTTTTGATATTTGATTTATTTTTCTTTCATTGATTTTAGTTACAAATGGAGCCGAGGGAAATTTAAAGGAAAGATGCGTCCGGCTAAAGATGTTAAATCAAGCGCTTCTTGGGAGGCAACTCAAGCATTCAACGAAGGGAGACTTTGGAATCGCTAACCCCATCAGATTTGCATTTTTTTACACCTTTATCTTTACTGCTTTCATTTTGTTTTGTTTAGTTAGTTGTGTTATTTGGTTGATTTCTGTGAGTTTGTGTTATTTAGTTTAAGTGTGGGGGAAGGTTAACCAAAGTTTTTTTTACATTAAAAAAAATGATAAAATTTAAAAAAAAAATATATATATATATAAAAAAAAAACACTTTAAAAAAAATAATAATAATACATAAAAAAATACATAAAATAAAATTTTAAAAAAAATTTTAAAAAATTTTAAAAAAAAATTAAAAAAAAAGTACAAATATTTTACAATGAAGTGTAAACTAATAACATTCATTGGTCGCGTGGTGCTTCAGTAGTGGGTGGGGCTTCAGCAGTCGGCGGGGCCACAGAAGGAGGAGGCAGCAGAGGTTGATCAGTGGGAGCTTCACTACGCGGTGCTGCTCCAGAAGACGAAGGCAGATGTTGTTGGAACAGACCCACAAACCTCCGATGATCAAGTAATATTTGACCATCAGTGTCCTGCATCTGGTCAATCTTCCTCTTCATGCTGGTGGCATAGCTATGTGCGAGTTTGTTCAACTCTTTGTTCTCATGCTTGAGCCCTTTAATCTCTTGCTTGAGACTCTGTATTTCCGCCACCAACGATTCAACGTGACGGGTCCGGGCAAATAGGCGTTGGGCCATGTTGGATACGGAACCTGCACACTGCACACTGAGAGCCAGAGACTCCTTGACAGCCAAGTCATCAGACCGCCGTGAAAGCAGTCTGTTATCTTTAGGAGTGACAATGTTCCGGGCCACCACCGCTGCTGTCATATCGTTCTTCATCACCGAAGCCCCAACGGTAAGGGGACCAGTGGGGGATATGAAAGAAGGGCGCCATACGTTGTCTGGTGAAGGCGGAGCTGCCTCTTCACCAATGTTCAAATCAAAACGTCGATCGGAAGGGCCTGCCATTTTCTGAAGGTGTTGAAAAAGAAGAGATCGGACAGATTAAGATTAAGGAAGTGCAAGAAGGGAGTGTTTACAGGAGGGAGCTCAAGTGTGTTGTGGAACAAGATTAACGCCTCTATAAAAAGGAAAAAATCAAAGAGGCGCTCCTCAACAATTGAAGAGGCGTCCTCTCGCAAATCGAAGAGTCGGGGCTCCTTTCTCAAAAGCCGGATTTTTTTCTGAAAAGAGGAGTCTCCTTTCTCAAAAGAGGCGTTTCATTTCTTAAAAGTTGGGCTTGCTCAGAAACCACTAGCCGAATCCCGGATTTCGCAAGATCAATTCATCCAGACGTGTTGTCACCCGTCACACGCAAACTCAGCTTTGCGAAAATCACGGGTAGTCTGTCAAAGCGCCGATTCCAACCATCTGTCTCTCTCAGCCTAGTCAGCAGTTGTCACATGCAACTAGCAGCTTTGCGGAAATTACGGGCAGCTTTGTCAGAAAGCGCGTAATTTGTACTATTCATCCATTCACCGGCTGCCGACAATGAGTGAGAGAACAGTTCCGGTTGTGAAGACAAGTCCTATAAGTCTCTACCTTCGCATTCCACAGCAAAAGCACACCCTCTCAGCACTTCTTCATCTCCGAAAATGCATTCCCAAAGAACCCTCTCGAGTCACTCTGTGTTCCTCATTCCTTGGGATACTCCTGCGAACAACCCATTCAAAGCAAAAGTATTTCATATCATAAAGGTTAAAAGCAAGAGTATCTCATATCATGCTTTCTCCTTCCTTCTCCTTGTCTTGATTGCTTACCTAGCCTTGCTCTCGAGTACTCATCTTCAACATCTTGTGTTTCCGCTTCGTCTCACATCTGTCTGGGGGGCAAGTAAGGGAAGTGAAAATGATACCTCGAAGCATGTGGAGACAATTTGCCAATTCATCCTCAGCTAGGGACAAGGAGAAAGAAAGCAAGAGGTGGGCACTTGGAAAGATTAAAGAAAGAATCAGACCAAAACACCTCTACCTCGTGCCTACCCGCCGTGCTGAGGAAACAAGCAGAGAAGAATGCAGACTGCATAATCAATCAACCCAGCACAAGGAGTCCGAGTTGAAGAACTCAAGAAGCTTCAGCACCTTCGCCAAAGAGCAAAGCCTCGCCGTACAATATTATAAGATCATCACTTGCAAGTGAAAAGCTAAGTGTCACCCTGTTCAAGAGGAAAGCTGTGGAAAGTCAACAAGTACGACCAATGATTACTTATTAGTTTTATTCATTATCTTTTATCGTGATTTTCAATTTTTCGTTTGCAATTTTTTTTATTTTCTTGCGTTACTTAACTGAATTATTTCTTTTCTTTGCAGGAACTTTTGGTTATTTCCACCCTTGAAGTTGATTGCAGAATTTTAGCTTGGGGGTCATCGCTTGGTTTTACTGCAAATTAGGGAAGTTTTCAATCCAATTGATTTATTTTGTTTCTTATTATTTATTTATTTTATTTTATTTTTATTTGCATTATAGTGTTTTCTGACATTGGGGACAATGTTAAGTTTAAGTGTGGGGGTAGAAATCTCTAGAATTTCATTTGTTTCTGTGTTGTTGCTTTTTGTTTTCTTAATTAGTTTTGTTTTCTTTTAAAATATATATATATATATATATATATAATAATAATAAAAAAACATTTAAAAAAAATGAATTTAAAAAAAAAATCGGAAAATTTAAAAATCCAAAAATATTGTCTTGTTTCCCTTATTGTTTTGAATTAGATTTTTGTTAGTTTCCCGACCCAATGATATAATTGGATCAAATTTGAACCATGATCATCAAGAACTTAGTTAACATGTGTTTTGTGAAATTCCTAATTCTCTTGTTAGTTTTGTACATGTTTGATCATCTTTGAAAAACCAAATGCACATAGCCTTGTTGATGTGAAACTAAAGTATGACTTAAAGCTTCATATGTGAATTTAGTGACCATATACACCCTATGTGAGTTTTTGAGCCGATTGAAAGTATGTGCATTTTTCATACACTCCTATTCTTTCATGTGTGATGAACTTATGTGAGATACATCTCTAGAACTTGCGTAACGATCTTTCGAAATGTTTGTCATTGATTGCATGAACTTGGAAATGATAGAGGCATTAGGTTTACCACTATGGCCCAAATAACCATGTTTCCCAAATAAAAATGATATCATTAGATTGCCAATTTGAGCCGTATATGTGAGATCTTTATGCAAGCTTATGGTAGAAATTTCACATTTGATTCTTTGAGCGAAACACATTAAAACTAAACACATGTGTGATTGAGTGCATATCCCGTGAGAAGGTCGCTAGTTTGCATATGATGATTTTAAAAATAAAAACTTGAAATTGCATTAGCATGGCTATCTCACACACTACACTTCAAGGATGATTCAAAGATTACTGCTAATATTTGAATAAGGAAGATGAACTTGGATTAGTTCCTTGATGCTAGCTATGGTTCTTGATGATTTGTGTTCTCAAATGAAATTCTATAAGGGTCACATAGGGGGAAGCTAATGTTTTTCTTGTTACATCTTGTTTTGTTTGTTTTGCTCGAGGACTAGCAAAAGCTAGGAGGAAAACGTGAGCCTTGGCAGTGACAAAAAGATGGAAAGCTTGTATGGACAACACATGTGGAAATATGTTGGGGCAAAGCGTGAAGTGGAAGGTAGCAAGGCTGCCAAAAATAAAACAGAATAAGAGGATAGAGGGAATAAGGAGGAAAAGGGGAGAGTACGGGACAGCCAAGAGAAGTGGGGAAGTCAATGCGGACAGAGAGAATAATAAAAAGAGAAAAGAGGGGTGAAAACAAAAAGCAGCTGCCTTGGAAGCTGGCAGCGTGATAGCAGGAAGAAGAATCCAAGGAGGGAGCCTCGGGAGAGGAATAAGTGTGAAGAGACACGGTCCAAGAGGAGAAAAGGAGGCAGAAAAACAGGAAAAGAAAATAGAAAAGAAAGGTCAGTCAGAAAGGAAATTAGGGGGGAGTGGCGTGAAGAATTTTGGGGGAGAGAAAATACGGGCTGCCATTTGGCAGCTTTGAAGAGTATGGGATAGAGAGACTTGCGACAGAGGACGGTGACGTGGGTGACGTGGGCAGAAAATAAATGGAGAAGAGTGAGAAGGTCAGTACGTGCAGGAGGTGAGGGAGAGAAGGTGAGCTGCCATTAGGCAGCGTGACTAGGCAGTGGCGTGCAGAAATGGGGGAGGGCTGCTTTGGCAGCAGTGCACAGGGCGTGAGGACAGGGGGAGTGACGAGAGAAGCTGCCTTTGGGCAGCTGGTGAAGGTCAACACACAGGAAACAAGGTTAGAAGTATGGAAGAGGGCAGCGTGAGACCAGTACACGGCACAGAGTGCAGAAGGATTCACTCTCCTCTTTCGGTTCAATCTTTCCAAACTTTTATTTTATTTTTGTTTTAATAATGTGTAAATAAATTTATTTTGGCTAGAGGTTAATTCGAAACCATGAATATATTTGTAATATGAATTGATTACCTTCAGTTGTGATTTATGAGTTGTGATTTAATTTGCTTAACTGCTTGATTGATAACTTATTTTTGTATGTCGATTAAGGATGCATACTTAATTTACATGCATGAATTTGATGCTAGAATATAAGTGAATTTCACCTAATCGTTATGAACTTATATTCACAAGTAGTGAAGGTTGCTATCCACAATCGTGTTAAGTGAATTCTTAGCAAGAGTATCATGCTTTTCATAGTTACGAATGCCTCGTCAATGCTTATAGTTTTCACAAAGTTTAATGATCTTTGATTGTATCTCTATTGCTTTTCACGTAGAGGACTTTTGAAGAATGTTTTGAATTGTTGTATGCGTTTTCCCGTCCAATTCAATAACTTAAGGAAAACTTGAAGATTAAAAAAGTGTTGTTCACGGTTAATCTGGAGTATTGAAATTCACAACTTATTGAAAGAACAACTGAAAATCAATTTAGGTTGCAAATGTGTCATGTGTGGAGAAGAACCCTCTAGCTAGTCCGTCATTTATCATTTCACCTTAATTTCATGTTTTTGTCAATTTTGTAATTTATTTAAGTTTAATTTACTTTTCATCAAAACCAAAACCATCTATTATTAAATTATATTATTTAGTTAGTTTTCATTATTGTTAGTCTTTTAATTCAATTTCCGTCCAATTCAGTTCCTAGTGTTTAATTTAATTGTTTTCATTATTTTGAGTCATTTTAAGTGTGTTTCGAGTTATTAGAGTTTTTAGCCTAATTTTGTGTCCTTGAGTCTTGTTTAATATTTTTAAATTAATTTAGAATAGATTAGCAATCCCTCCTAATCCCCGGCCTAGAACGATACCCTACTTACATCTATACTACAATTGTCAAAAAGAGGGTTTAATTTGTGTGTCAAGTAATTCTCACATCAGTAGGCGTTGCAGACGAGAAAAACTTAAAAATTCTTTCTTGTCATTCATTTTCATTGAAAAAAATGCAAGATCCCTTATGGCTTTATCATTGTCCCTATTCAGCCATAAACCCCGTCGTATTCCCATTTGTTCTAAATCAAGATGAGCTTTGATCGTGTCCTTTGTCTTGCCTTCAATATCTAGAATTGTGTCGACCAATGTGTCAAATACATTTTTCTCAACATGCATAACATCGAGGTTATGTCTCAATTTTAGTTTAGACCAACACGGGAGCTCAAAAAACATAGACTTGTGCGTCCAGTTCATATGTCTAGCAGGTATTGTCCTAGTGACATTGGTCCCGAAAGGAGCAAAATCTAAACGGTTAAGCTGTTCCAAAATCTAAGCACCAACCATTCTCTGGGTCTGAGGCGATGTTCTTTCTCCCCGTCAAACTCTTTATCCTTCTCTCGCCACTTGTGGTCCCAAGGCAACCATCTTCGATGACCAAGGTAACAAACTTTTCCAGCGTGCCAACTAGATGTTACGTCTTCCTTGCATACAGGGCATGCCATATAACCCTAGTGCTTCACCCGGAAACCATTGCATATGCAGGGAAATCGTTCACAGTCCACATCACTGCAGCCCGCAAAGTGAACATCTTACCAGTACATTTATCGTATGTGCGCACATCGTGTGTCTATAAATCTTTTAGCTCATCCACCAACGGCCGTAAGTATACATCGATTGACCTACCAGGATCCTCAGTTATCAATAAAGTCATCATTATGTATTCTTTTTTCATACATTTCCATGGTGGCAAATTATACGGAAATACGAAAATCGGCCAAGTACTGTGGTGTTGGTGTTGGTTTAAAACCCCAAACGGATTAAATCCGTAAGTGGGAAGTCCTAATCTAACGTTACGAGAATCAGCAGCAAACTCGAGGAACGTTCGATAGAACTCTTTCCATGCCTCCCCATCTGCAGGATGTCGCATCACATCGTCGTGTACCTGTTTTTCCTTATGTCATCTCATGTCTGTGGCAGTACGCGACGACATATACAATCGCTACAACCTAGGTTTTAGAGGCAGATAACACATGACTTTTTGTGGGATCTTAGTGGTTCTATTATGAGATGTCATTTTGAACCTCGACTCATTGCATACAGGGCATTTATCCAATGTTTTATACTATTCGTAGAATAAAATACAATTTTTTTGCAAGCATGAATTTTTTCATAACCCATCCAAGACCTTTCAACACCTTTTGCGCTTCTCTATGGTCTTTCAGCAAACAATTGTCCTTTGGAAGCATTCTCTTGAAAACCCCCAAAAAGTAATCAAAACACTGGTTCGACATACGATGCTTTATTTTTCCATACATTAGTTCCACAATGACCGTGAGAACGGAAAAGCTTTCGCACCCCGAGTATAACTCTTGGTTGACATTTTTTAATAGTTTTTCATATTGTTCAAACTCTGCACTGTCCATTGGTGTAGGCACGTCATCTTCCCCTTCGCGATTGGTGTTTGTCGATGCAAATGGAAAAGCATCATTTATAATATCCATGACTTGTTCATTAGGATCGACAATAGGTTCAACATTATCCACTCTTGTGGCATTTGAAGACGAAGCATTGTCTAATTGTTCCCCATGATGGTTCCAAGTATTATATGTCTCAATCATTTCATTCCTTACTAAATGAAATCGAACATTTTCTATTGTCTCCCTTAACGTGTTGTTACACCTCCTACAAGGACACCGGATTCTAGTTGCACCCGGGTTGTGTGTACTTGCAAAGTCAATAAAATCCTTGATTCCATCCAAGTATTCGTCCGCGCATCTGTTCGGGTTCTGCATCCACGTCCTGTCCATAATTCCTGGAACCACAATAACAATACAACAATCACAACAGCTTCATATAAAATGATAATGTCACCTTATGCCTCCGGTAAGGGCCCTATCCCATTCGGGAATGCATAGTTATGTCACGTAATTTACGGCTACATCAGATTAGATTTCGTCGTGGATGAATTTCGACAGCATCTCGATACAGTTCTTCAGGTGTACGACCCGAAGAACGTACATAGATGATATCGAAATCTCCACAACCGAAACCTAATCCTTCAACTATAAACTACGCGTCATAATTGTGCATTCCCAAACTATCCAAATAATGGACAATTCAAGAATTAATTGGACTGCAGTCATGCTTTCGCATCCATGCGCGAAATCCAACTAATCCTTAAACGGGAAACTAAGTTTTACTAAAAATAAAAAACAAGTACGAAGTTAATTTCAATTAACTCCGTACATCACAACACATATTTGTACGTCAAGTACAAAGTTAACAACATAATATAAATATAATTTCATAGCACAATACAAACATAACAAACTAAGTTCAACATAATTTAATTAATGGTGTATGTTTAAAAAATAAAACGAAGAAATTACCTTCTCAATCATTATCCACCAATCGCTAATCACATACAATATCCCTATAGAGACTGAAATTAATGTCGTTAGTATGAATTTACACTAATACTTTTACCGTAACGACAAAAAGCGCTTACGAGACACATCGAGATCTATAGAAGATGGAGGGAGTAGTTTAGATGATGAAATTGAGACAAAATGAAAATGACGAATACCAGATTCAACAAAATCGCAGGGATGAGTGCAGAGGCACAATTTGCAAATTTTTTGCAGTTTGCCTCTGCACAAGGCTGATTTCAGCTAACAAAAGACGAACGCTTTTGCGCGACGAATACAGACGTTCGTCGCGCAAAGAACCTTTAAGCGACGAAGAAAACTTTTTCGTCGCACAAATATTTCTTGCGCGACGAACGTCTGTATTCGTCGCGCAAATAACATTTGAGCGACGAATACAGACGTTCGTCGCGCAAGAAATATATATTTTTTATTTTTTATGTTTTCCTTCTTTATTTGTATGTACTGTAAATTTTTATTTTATTATAAATCAAAACCTCAAACCTAATTAAACATTAAATTAATTAACAAAAACTAATTTACGATCCCAAATAAAAATTATAATTACTGCAAATATTAATACTCATCCACATAACATATATTTATTCATTAAATTCAACATAAAGCCCACAAAATCTTATTTTAAAAAAAAAAAAAACAACCCTCATCAACTTCAATCGTCCATCGCCTGCAACATATCAAACTTCCACTTCCGGAATCTCTGCTTGAAAAGCCTATCTGCATAAATCTGTTGCTTCTCATCGGTTTCATCAATATCCCAATGAACCTACATTAATGCCAATAACAATAAATTAGTAATTTAAAAAATACTATGTTTTATCAAAAATAATTTTTCATTATTTACCATAAACTTACCGATAACTCTCCTAGCATGGACTTCTTCAGCTCCTCAGGGACCTTTTTCCAAAACTCAAACTCGGCAGAACAATTCCTCCGCACCAAATTCCCAATGTCATAAATGAATTCGGCGTACACCTCAGCCAAATTTTTGCCTTCATAGTACGACACTTGCTTCCGTCGATACCTCTCTACTCGCACTACAACTTTCTTTTTCCCAGAACCTTCCCAAGAATCAGGCATTCTTTTTGAAACAAAAAAATTTTGAAAACTTCGACTCTGAAACTGTGTTTTTATAGCACTAGGACAACTTTGCGCGACGAAATAATCGTCGCGCAAAACTATAAGCCATCGCGCAAAATACGTCATTAATGAGCAATAAATTGGAAGGTTTGAACGCATTCAGATAGCACATTGCGCGATACACACGTTTAATTCGTCGTGCAAGGTGTATTTGCGCGACAAATTATAGTCGCTCAATATACTGCACGACGAATAGAATAAAATAATTGTAATTACAAAGTTTACGTAAACAAATATTCACAAACGAGTTAATACCTTAAATATTTATTCTACAAATAATTTATGTCTTCATCAATACAAGTATTTTCAGCATAAGTACGATATTCATTAAAGATAAAAAACACATATAAACCATACATAAATTAAGTCCAAATACATAAATTAGAAAGAAAAAAAAACCTTAAATTTAAAATTGTCGTACAAAACATAAACTTTAAACTACTATTTGGATGATCCTGCTCCATTCCGCAAGACTTCATAACGCCACATATTGTAACCTTCCTCCAACGCATCCTCCAACAACTTCATCAATTGTTCTTTCGGTTCATCATCAAAAACATACTTACGCTGTTACACATATAATTAATTCCAACATATAACTAAAATTTCGCAAACTAAATTATTGATCCATCAACAATATACTTACTAATAGTTCATCCATCACAAGCTTTTTCACATTTCCCGGCACATCTTTCCAAGAACGTCACTCAGCAGTGGGGCAATTATTCCTCATAGCTGCAGCAATTGCACGAGCAAACGCAAAATGTTCACTCATATCATGCGCGTCGACCTTGCGCACACTCTCATTGTTGTTTTTATCCGCCATCTCAACACGAACAGAATTGTGAAGAAAATGATAGTAAAAGCGCCTATTTATAGCAAAGTTAAGATGTTTGTGCGACAAACTCTTTATCGCGCAAACATTTGCATTAAATAGCCTCAGATTTACCTGATTTAGATGTACTAATTGGAAGGTGAAAAGTTGGTGGAACTTGCGCAACGAATATTTGTCGCGCAAAAGTAAAATTTCGTCGCGCAAGTGTTTCCTACCAAATTAAATTACCAACGTTTTCTTGCTGACTTTAAGCGACGACAAAAAAAATATTCGTCGCGCAAGAATACTTAGCGTGACGAAAATTTCATCGCACAAGTTTAATTTATTTATTTTCTCTATTTTTCTATTTTGAGCGACAAATTTGTTTTTGGTTGCGCAAGTGCGTCTTGTGCAACGAATTTGTGTTCGTTGCGCAAAATGTCGCACAACCTATTTTTTTTACTAGTGTTTTCTCTTCAAGTTTTCACGTATGACTGAAATTTGCATGTAGTCCAGTATTCTAGTGAATAGGGTGTTGGATTTCTACAAATGCATTTGAGTTCCGAACTTCTCCTCCTTAAAATTGTTGTAGTAGTTTCGAACTCTCTACATTCCTTTAATAATAATAATTTTTTTTAAAAAAAAAATGTGTTAGTAAAATTCCAGATGTAGAGTATACTTCAGATCCTCATGGAGCATGCATGCATTAGTAATATTAATAGTCAGTTGGTTTTGGAAGATTCAAAGTAGGACGGACTCCTATTTTCTGGCCTGATCTAACTTTGTCCTCCATGCTGAATTATACATAGCAGGCAGGTCTACCCCGCCACAAGCTGGCCATGAATCAATGAGAAAGTGATCACTTAATTCCATAAACTCGCGACTTTGACATTTTTATCTTCATCACGACTAACAGTAGTATAAAATATTGCCTGAGAAAGAAACAGAACACTACGTATGAGTCCCGTTTGTAGATAAGTGGCTTGTTAATAGGAGAAATTATCACATCCCAATCTCGACTCCGCCGTAGCACGATATTGTCTGCTTTGAGCCCCGACCACGCTCTCACGGTTATGTTTTTGAGAACTCATACGAGAACTTCCTAGTGAGTCACCCATCCTGGGATTGCTCTCGCTGCGATCTCGCTTAACTTCGAAGTTCCTAAGGAATCTGAAGCTAGTGAGCTCCCAAAAGGTCTCGTGCTAAAGGAGGTGAGCATGTACATATAGGTACTGTTTGGTACACATACGGGACGAGACAGGATGGAATGGGACGGGACGGAATGGAGGTTCCGTGTTATGTTTGGTATGAGCAGGACGGTCGTTCCGTTATATGTTTGGTACGCGTTGGACGAAACGGAACCAAAAGATTGAATGACTAACTTACTCATGTTCTGTTTGTTGTTTGGTACAATGTTTACGCGTGGGGACGAGATGGGACAATTTTTTTATTTTATTTTTTGAACTTGTTCATATTTGAACACATAACAATACCATGATTAGCTTTTGGAGATTGCAGAAGAAGCAAAATGAAAAACAATGGCAGAGAATTTAGAGAGAGAAAGTGTAACATGCCCCGATCCCGATATTCCCCGAATACTAGGATAGGCACGTGCTGACCGACACCCGAGGGGTGACGAAAGCCATTTATTGAGTGCAAAAGTTGGAAACAAGGGATAGATAAGACTTATAAATATAAAAGAATAATGAATATGAATTTAAGGAACGTGTTCAGAACATACAACTAACTAGAACAATAAAAGAATTTATATAAAAATTGAATGAATAAAATAATGGGTCCTACACCGAGAGGACTCGAAGATGCCGATGCAGAAGTGCCCTGACGTCGGGATTGTATACCTCGATTCTAAGTCCTAAAGGGGGTGCAAAACAAACATGAGTGGACCAAGTTGACATATATATATATATATACACACACACTAAAACAGTTATCAACGTACTAACCCCCAGGTTTCATGAAAACACATATATCATGATAAACATAGGTTTTCCGAAACCTAGCATGTCGTGTAACATCTCAAATCATAACTTGTATATATAATAATCACTAGTGAATGTTCGATAATCCCCAAGCCCCATGCCGACTCCCCGTCTCTGAGTAGATAGTCAGAGGAAAATACACTTCATGCCCCATGTCGGCTCCCCGCCCCTATGCTAAATAGCCAGAGGAAACACACTACAGGCCCTATACCAACACCAAATCATCGCCCAGGACGGACCAGAATCTATCCCTACGTCTCGTAGCGGAATAAGGACCACTAGGTAAGTACAAAACCATTGAACATATATATAGATTGAAAAACAACTTCATAGTATAAAGTCATTCATCATCTATTCTATAAAGAGGTAAAAATGATATCAAATTTCAACTGTGTTAAAATAATGACAGATGGCAAAATTTAAATGGAACTATCACAACTGACGTGGTATTACTGTACTACACTATAATTTATCTGTTGGGGGGGTAGTAAAAGCTTGCTGAAATTTGGTAGAATATGGGTATATATAGTGGAGTGGCTAGCCATGGTGTTAGGGTTTTACCCTACACATGGCTGCATCTTATTGGCCAAGGTTTTATGGAAAAATATTCTCAAGATATTAAATAGGAAATAATATCTTGAGATAATGGAGTAATTATACATAATTAATTTAAATAAGGATTACTTACTTGAATGAAGTCAATCTTTAATTGAGAATGTATTAAAGATAGGATTTGGGTAATTAATCCTTATCTTTAATGCCTTGACTTTTCCTTGCCAAGGGCAGGTGAGCTGTGGACAGTCGCATTCAACTGCTGGGACCTTTAAGAATGTGAGCTGCTCAGTATCTGAAGAGCATGCCTATTTAATGAAGGCAATCTTGTCTTTCTTAAGCAAAAGTCCACGTGTTGCCTCTAGAATTTTTGGGATTATTTTAGGCCTCACAAATGCCCCCACACCTGCTGGGTTGCACGTAGGAAAATAGGTAGTAGGTGTAGAAATCCCAAGCTGCATGGGCTTGTAGAGTTATTTCTCAATTTGAACTTGATCTCCCTTCTTGATTTGGAGATAGACTTATTCTAGGAAAAGGAAACCAATTGCCCTAATACCTATTTAATTCTGCCTTAACCAAGGGGTTAAATAAATTTGGAGAACAATCTTAATTCCAACAAGGAAGAGAAAAGCCAGAGGAAATTGTTCCTCCTCCCCTAGCTTTCTTCTTATCATGCCCTTGCAAAGAGTCATCTCTCGTTGTTGTTCTTCTTCCCCGTGCCGTACCAAGGTAAGAAAATTTTGAACTTTTCCTTCTTCATGATTTTTTGGGAGTCTTGGGACTTGAAAAATTGGCTCAACAAGGATGAGGTGGGGTGAGGGACGTGGCAAGGGTGCCACATGGATGCTGTGCACAGGTGGTGCGATTGTGGAGCTCGATTGGCGTAGGACAGGTGATCAACTCGGCTCGGGCCTAGGTGACAAGAGCGTTGGGGCGCGGAGCTGGGCGAGCCATGAGGCTCTAGCCCATCTAGGTTTGAGCTTGGCCAGGCCAAGCATGGATGAGCAAGCTCGGCCCTACTATAATAGGCAGAAGGGAGAGAGAGACTAGCATAGGCCGGGTCTCTCATGCTGGCAGGTTGAGCCGAAAGGCCCTAGGCTATATTGGAAGCATTGGGTGCGAGAGAAAGGTGGCAGGGGTCAGGGTCGTGGCCCTGGCGTGTTATTGGGCTCTTGCAGTTTGGGCTCGCGCTGGATGAAAGAGAAAGTGAGGGCTGGGCCATTTTGTGGCCTGACTGCGTGGGTGAGCTGGGCCGTGGGGCCTGGCATTGGGGCGTTGGGCTCTACGGTCATTTATTTTTTTTTTTGTTTCTCTTCTTGCGAGCTGCCTTCTAAATATTTTTCTTTGAACTTTTTACAGGGATTTTGAGACGTTTTCTTCCGATCGCAAAAGTGATGAATACCCTCCACCTTTGTACCGTCAAGGTGGTTCTTTGGGCAAAGTGGGCTACTTCAAGGCTGCACATGTCAAGATTAATTCTGATGAGCTATTTCAAGGTTTTCTTAAGACGTACAAGCATGCGATTCTGCTAGGGGTTCACGTCAAATGGGTGAAATATGATAGCGGCAAGGGTGCCACTACTAAGAAGAAGGCTATCAAATTCCATCCATATTACTTCGTGTTGGGATTTACTTTTCCCATTCCGTGTCTTTTTCAAGATGTAATCTGCTCCATGAAATGCGCGTTTGCTCAGTGCTTCCCAAATGCAGTTCATGTGATGGCGGGGTTCTCGAACTTGAGCAGGTTCTTTGATCTTGGCTTAACCATAAATGAGTTTTGGTACTTCTTTGAAATTGGCCACAAGGAAAGCGTAGGGCAGCTGAGGTCTCACCATAGGCTGCTTGATGCTTCATAGGCTGCTTGATGCTTCATGCAAAAGTGATCATGAGTGGATGAGAAATACCTTGGAGGTAAGTAGAGAGTGAGAGTCTGACTCATCTCCTGAGTTGTGTGTCCCGACTATCTTTATCAGTGGTAAGTGAACTGCTTGATTCCTGGCCTGCTTGAATTTTTGTTAAGCTGCTCCATGACTTCGGTTTATTGATCGTCATTCTTACTTTATGTAGATTCAAAATTTGGCTCAACTCCAAGAACTTCAGATTATATGAAGAAAATGCACATTGCCTTGGGCATTCCTGCTGAGTACCATGAGTGGCGTTGGCTGCTCAGTCATCTTCATCAGGAGAAAGGAAGGTTGCCTCTGAAGGAAGAGATAAAGCGGATAAAGGATGAGGTGCTTACTCGTCCGATTGCAACCATAGAGCCTGCTGCCAATGAGGGTGGAAATAAGAGATTTTCTTCACCTGCTCATGAGCTTTCGGCCGAGAAGAAGCCATTGACTTCTTCTGCTGCTCGCGTGGGCTTGTCTGCTGCTGAAAAGCTTGTCATCGATCTGACTTGTCCCAAAGGGACAAAAAAAATCGTTGAGTAGCCTATGAAACCTGCTGTTCCGAAGGTAGCCACGACCATTGTTGAGAGGTTTGCCCAGCGAAAAGGTTCAGTGGTGCCCCTGGTGTCTGGGTTTGTGTCAAAAAGCGAGTTGGGAGTTAAGTTTGGTTCGGCTTCTGAAAAACTCACAGCTATGAAGAGTGAGAAGGTGGATTCTGCTGCTAAGATGGTGCCTAGGCCTATTCCTCATTCTATTGTGATTGATTTGTCTATTGAGAATGGAAAGTCTACTCGTAAGGCCAGTTGTGAGAGATCCACTAAGTCTGAAGTTGATAAGTTTCCTAAGATATGTGCACTGCTAAAGGCTGCCCTGCTTGGGGACGTCAATGCATGCGATAAGTTTGTTGACAGTGTTGGTGACACGCCCTAACACCGATATCCCCAGATATCAGGGTAGACACGTGTTGGCCAACACTCAAGGGTGACGAAGCCATTTTAAACATTTATATAAATAAAACATGTAATTAGAAAGGGATACACCACATAATCGTGTTCAGAGTATACAACTAATCAAGAATAATGAGAAAGAATTATTATAGAAAGACACGAACCAAGGAATGGGTCCTACCCTGAGAAGACTCGAAGATCACTATGCAGAAGTGCTCTGATGCCGGGATCGTGTGCCTCGAATCTAAATCCTGACGGGGTGCAAAACTGAAAAGGTGAGTGGATCATAATTTATATTAATACTAGTAATAATAAGAAAACCATTTTATTTATGAACATACTAACCCCTTCTTTTGAAAACACATATAATACTACATAATAGATTTTTCTAAAAACTCTAGCATGCACTGAAAAGCATTTGTAAAACATGTACTAGTAAAACAATGCTCGATGATGGTGCTATCGCCGTCTGAAGGTAAATCCGTAAATCTCATCAAAATTGTACTCTCTAGGAGTATCATAGTCGCCCGAATGCAATACATGTCCATCACTCGAATGTGAAGTTGTACGACACTGGGTTACGCGAGTGAAGCAACCATGGTCCATCACTCAAAGGTGAAGCTGTACGACTCCGGGTTACGCCGGAAAAGTGGATATATAACCTCACACACAGACATTAGCCCTGGCTAGTGAAGCTGGGGGTATAACATAAATATCTCACTCCTCAATCGCCCGAAGGCAGTACCTGTCCATCACTCGAAGGTGAAGCTGTACGACACTGGGTTACGCCAGTGAAGAAAACCATGGTCCATCACCCGAAGGTGAAGCTGTACGACTTCGGGTTACTACGGATAAGAGGTATATACATAAATCTCCTTAACTGTGTCTTATGGCCATAGACGTCTACATACCCATGTTGTGTGGATATGATAACCGGCTAGATAAGCACCGAAAACATACCTCAAAACTCATATCCAAATCCGAAGCTCATAAGCTTAAATCTCGTTTCATAAGTCCATGATATCGTACAATCATAAATCTGTAAAATAAATCATATTTGAAAGCCATAAAAATTCGTATACGAGAATCCAATAATTTATATCCTTTAGTAAAACGTAATTTTGATAAATCATAAATATTTCAAAAGCATGAATATAGAATCCATAAAATATGATAGAAAACATGTTCATTTCATGAAATATGCAATGCATACAACCTAATATTTTATAAACCATGCAAGTTAAAAAGGGGTCCACTCACACATTTTCCATTGCCCAGGAGCCGCTCGAACTAGCGAGAATAGTGTCGATTCCCACCAATGCACCTAAACACATATAGAGGCCATTTAGTAAAACTCTACTAAAACGATTGAAATTTAGAAAATGGACAACGGATTCAGATTTGGCACGTCAAGAAACCTAAAGAGTGACCTCGAATTTCCACCACGTGCCGTCACATGCTCCGCTACGGGCTACCACAAGGTGGCTGCCTGGAAGGCCACGCGTCGAGTTGAGTTGTCAAAAGAATCATGTGTCGCTGTGGACGGTAATGGACTACCTCCAGTGGAGGCAGTGTGCTCCACACGCCGGCCATGATACGTACCCATGCAAGGGTATGGGCTTGGGTTAAATCATTGGGTTAGGCCGGATTATGAGATTGGGCTGGTTATTAGACTAGGTTGGATTCGATTGGGTTAGGCTAGTTATTGAGCTGATTTTGGGGTTTTAGGTCGGGTTTGACCCGATTAGGTTCGTGGGTCGCCAGCCCCAATGAAGACGAAGGCCAAATTCTTGGCTAGAAAATTCTCGAGCTTCGATTGAACTCTCTCAACCAAACTTTGTAACTCAATATATCAAATTGAATCCCGGGAGAAAAAGAATCAAACCATACCTTTTGTTTCCTCGATCGTGGCCGAAGTTGGCCGGAAGAGAAAAAGTGATGTCGCAGAAGAACTCGTCGGATTCCACGGTAACTCGTCGGGAAGGAGAAATACACAATAACTGTCGAGGAAGAGAAAGAGTGATGCCATAGAGAAGTGAGAAAGAAAGAAGGAGAGTCCATAGACGGCGATGGTCCTCATCGTTGTGGCAATGGTATGGTGGTTGAGCCGTGTGGTATTGCTCGGATAGAGGGTGAGAGTTTTCCCGAGAGAGAGACAAGGAGAGAGGGTGAAAAATAAAGGGAGGAAAAGTTCAAGAGAGATCACGGGAGGGAAAGCATTGCCACGTGTTGCCACCCTAATGGCCCTTGATGGAGAACTATCTCAAATTTGATGGAACCTTATATATTAGGTTAAATTTACAAAAATGTCCCTGACTCTAAACGTTAATAACTGCTTCGTTATAGTTCTGTTTCATGAACGGTTTATGCCTTTGTATTTGTGAGATCGAGCTCTATTTGAAAATATAAATTGTGATCTCAAACGGTCTACAAATTTTAAATAACCAATTTCCAAACT
Organism: Malus x robusta; assembly: GCA_963082935.1. Classification (NCBI taxonomy): domain Eukaryota; kingdom Viridiplantae; phylum Streptophyta; class Magnoliopsida; order Rosales; family Rosaceae; genus Malus; species Malus x robusta. The sequence continues at coordinate 107,745 of CAUJBI010000018.1, forward strand.
TCAAACTTCGTAACTAGTTTAATTAAAATCTAAATTCAAATAAATTAATATAAATTCCTGAAAAATAATATAAAGTCTTAATAATACAAATACGTAGATTATAACAATGAAATCCAAGAATGGGATTTCAAACCTCAACTGCAAGATTCTCATCTATGGTCGGCTTTTCCAAGTACTCTACTAGGATGCAACACTTGATTTAATGGTCTAAGGCAAAGTCTAAGCCTGCTAGTGAGTTTGCCTGGGCATTTTCTACTCATGGAACCTGAGTGAGTGTGTACGCTTGGAATGTCCCTAGTTGCTCTAGTACCTTCTCGAGGTATCGAGCCATCATTCGATATTTTGATGCGTACTCCCTTCAGGTTTGGTTAGTGATCAACTGCGAATTGGAATAGATCGTGAGCTTTTTCACCGCTAGGTCTCTTGCCAATAAGAGACCCGCTAGGTCTCTTGAAGCATAAAGTGATCGCCTACTCAAGCATTGAACTGTTTAGGGTAGTGAGAACTAGGCCGGCTCTCGATCCCTGGTAGTTGGATGATTTGTTGACGTGCAAGTGCCAAAAATCTCCTGCAGGTGAAGTTAGTGCGGTGAAGGCATCCTCGCTGCCTCTGGGCATTTTTGGGCTGAGTTGCTGTGTCATTCAGACTTGGGGTGAATTTTGCTACGAATTCCACCAATGCTTGGGCTTTTATCACCGTGCAGGGTTGGTATGCTAAGCCGTATTGGCCAAGTTTCAATTCCCACTTCATCACTCGTTGAGAAGCGTCCAGCTTATGCAAAACTGATCGCAGTAGGTATTGGGTCATGATGATGATCGGATGTCCTTGAAAGTAGGGTATAAGCTTCAAGCTGCAACAACTAGCATTAAAATTACCTTTTTTATCTTTGAGTATCTGTTTCTGCATCAAAGAAAGCTTTGGATGTATAGAATATAGGCAGTTGGGCCCCTAGCTTTTCTCATATGAGGGCAGAGCTCACTACTACCTCTGACCCGCCAAATAGATGTATAGGTTCTCCACTACTTTAGGCTTGGATAGTAGTAGAGGTGACGTCAGATACTGCTTTAAGTCTTAAAATGCTTCTTCACACTTGTCGTCTCATTTGTTTTTCTATGCCTCTTGATTGCCTTAAAGAAAGGCTTGCATTGGTCGGTGGATCATAACAAGAAACGTTTGAGTGTAGCTACTCATCCGGTCATACTTTGGATCTCTTTCAGAGTTATGGGAGACTTCATGTCCAGGATTGCTCTGATTTACCTTGGATGAGCTTCGATTCCTCACTCAGAGTTGTGGGAGATGCTGAAAATGCATTTGGCTGGGTTGAGCTTCATTTTGTACTCTCAGAGGATATCAAAAGTCTTTGCCAAGTTACCAATGTGGTTTAACCACTACTTGCCTTTCACCATGATAACGTCGACATAGACTTCCATGGTTACTCTAATTTGCTTCTTGAACATCGTGTTTACTAATCGTTGGTAGGTTGCTCATGCGTTCTTCAGGCCAAAGGGCATAACCTTGTAGCAGTATGTGCCTCGCTCGATCACAAATGTAGATTTCTCTTTGTTAGGCTTGTACATGACGATCTGATTGTAGCTTGAGTATGATCTGATTGTAGCTTGAGTATGCATCCAAGAAGCAGAGCAACTGATTCCTGGATATTGAGTCAACAAGCAGGTTGATTCGATGAACCAGGTAGTTGTCTTTAGGGCACGCCTTGTTAAGGTTGGTGTAATCCATGTATACTCTCCATTTGCCCTTCTCTCTTTTCATCACCAGCACGACGTTTGTCAGCCATGCTCTGTGCGCCACTTCCTTAATGAATCCGGCCTCCAGTAACTTGTCGATCTCCTCTTTAATAATCGCTACTCGCTCAGGTGCGAAATGTCGCATTTTCTAGATCACAGGTTTGGCAGTGAGGTCGATGTGCAGCTTATTACAAGCTATCACTGGATCAATACCGAGCATGTTAAATGATGACTATGCGAAAATATCACAATTTGGCCTAAGGAAAATCGTGAGTTCCTCATTTTTCGTCAGGCTTAGAAGTTAGCCAATTTTAACCGTCTTCTCTGGCTGGTAGGGTCAAGAATAATATGCTTGGCATCCTCTTCAGGTTTTTATTCTGATTCATCTGCCAGGGGATTGTCGATCTTGATGCCATTTTCCTGACTCACATGCTGTGATTGCTATTTGGTGGAGGTAAAATCATCTTTCTGCACTTCAGCTGCTACTACTGAGGTGAAAGACTTCTTCTTCAACTCCTTGAGAACTTGTACAGTGCATCGCCGAGACATAGCCTATTCACGTTTGATCTTTTCAATTGTTTTTCCCAAGATGCTAAATCAGATATTCTAATACTCGATTGAGGTCACAACTCCAATCTTCACTAGCCAAGGGCCTAATATCCCTTTATAGGGAGATGGGTTGCTGACGATCATGAAGGTCTGCGATGAGACAATTGAAGGGCTGGTTACGTCGAGAGTGATTGTGCCAATGACGGTTAAGGTAAGTCTGTTGAATCTGGTCAAACATCTGCCTTGCATTTGATCGTGTTTTCCAGACCCATCTTCTGGATGACTAACAGTTGTAGGATATTGACTGAGCTACCGTTGTCCACCATAATCCTGTCAAAGATGACGTGGGTTAGTTGAACAGAAATCACCAAGGTGGCGTCGTGGCGAACATTTAATCTCTCAACGTTCTATTAGTGAAGCCAATGATTGGTCCAGGTACACCATCTACGGCTTAAACCTGAAAGACCAATCTCGCTTGTTGGATCTTTATCTTTTTGGAACCGTTGATTCAGATCGTCTTAGCTGGGGGTTCAACATTGGCGTTTGCTTCTCACCTTGGCCCTGCAGCTGGCCTGTCGGTATACTGGTCGCACTTGTCTTCCTTTATGAGCTTCTCAAGGTACTTCATCTATGTGATGTAATCGTTGGTTGCGTGCCTCGAACCTCGGTAGAATGTGTAGTACTTTGTCTGGTCCATCTTGGAAGTGCCTCCTTTCATGGATTGAGGCATCTTAAACCACAACTTGTCCTTAAAGTCGCGAAGCATCTAGTTGATTGGGATTGAGAACTTGGTGTATGTCTTGGGCGTTGAGCCTCCCTTCGCCAAAGATCGGTCTCTGCGTCTGCTTCCTGGCTTATTTTTGTTATTAAGTGGTTTACCGCCCGCATTCTTCTGAGTTGCTCTACGTCTTTAAGCGGCTGCTTAGGCAGCTTCTAGGAAGGCTTAGCCTCATCCTAGAATGAGTGATTTTCTGCCAAAGCATAAGAATGTGCTAGGGTCAAGTTCTCGCCTATGATCAATTCTTCAAAAAATGGGTGATCTGCTGGGAGCCCTTTCCGAAAGGTTGAGCATGCAATGCTGTCATCGCTTCTGATGATCTTTGCCTTCTCCACTTTGAACCTCTTGACATATGTGCGAAGTGACTCATTCAGGTATTTCTTCATGTTAAAGAGGTGGTTAGACTTCTTCTTGATCGAGAGGTAGGATGAATATTCCTTAGTGAAAACCAAGGAAAGTTCCTTGAAGTTCTGGATTGAATGTGGCAGCAGGGTGTGGAACCAGTCTTGTGCCTCGCCTTGGAGCGTTGTGGCAAAGATTTTGCACATGATAGCGTCATTGTTGCCGTAGAGGGTCATGGCGCTTCAGTAGTGCAACAAGTGTCTGTCCAGATCTTCATCTTCTTTGAATAAGGTGAAATGTGGTGGGCTAAACTTTCACGGTAGCTTCGTCTGTAATCGGTGACCTGCTCATGTTAGCCATGTCTCTACGAAGGGCATCGTTGGTAGTATCTATGCGTTGGAATCCACGCAGCTGCTCTGCTACGAGCCTTTGTACTTTTTCTTAGATTTGCGCCTGGAGCAGCAGCAAAGCCTCCGGTTGCCCCCGGTGTTGACCTGATGGTCCATGTTGCTCTTCGGAGTGTCCTTCTTGTCTATGCTGCGGTCGCGGTGCACATGGTTCATTTTGTGATGCCTGTCATTGTGCTTGGCTGGGGCTACCAGTGGAACTTGAGTTAGACTACTCTCGTGCTCTCTCCTCAGTCCGCCATGTGGCTACTTACTTCGGTACCTTGCATGAGGATCCTTTTGTGAGCTTAGCCTTGTGTGGAGACTTTGCCTGGAATTTCCCGAGTACTCATTGATAGGATTAAAAGCACACCACAAAGTATCACACAAATGTCCTATTGATTTTCCTTATTAACACTAAGATTTGTCAATTGTAGCATATGAAAATGAAGGTCTTTCCCGTAGAAGATTGTTTAATCTAACTACTTAAAATGTCACAAAAACTGGGTTGTTATCTCTACTGATCAGCCATCGAAAAATAATTATTAGACCGACTTACACTTATCTAAAGTCTACAAAATTTTATATGAACACACTAGACACATAGGGCTACACTCACACAAAATTTTGGGATTTTTAGAGTTGATTTGCTATTTAAATTAAATCAAACAAAAATAGGACAGAAGCGAATTTTAAATAATAAAAATAGATTGTAGTTCACAAGTTAAGAAAACGAATTAGGGGAAGTGCTATCCACCACCAAATAATCATACAAACATGTTATGTTTTATTCAAATTCCCTTTATTTCCGGATGAAGATGCTCAAGTCGGCTCAATGTTAGAACGCAACCTATTACTCTTTCTTATTTAGTATGTTAAGAGAATGGCGTTTTCAACTTAACTTAGTCCCTAGCATGCAATCTAGAATGACGTGTTCATAGATTTAACAAGTAGAAATCATTAAGAATGAAAAGAGTTTGAGTCATCACAAGGCATCGTAAGTACTAACGTTGTCTTACTTATCCTAAAAATTGGTTCACATGTTAATCGCAATTAACAAGTACTACTCTAGAACATATGTAGGTCCTCATTTGACAAGGGGACGCTTCCCAACTCAACCCACTTTACTTTTAAAAAGTAGCTCAAACTTTCTCTTTGAAAATAATGTCCAAGAACTTTTCTTAAGGCACACACATATTCATAGTATTAGAATCCTAGATATGCTTACTAAGTATGCATCCTTAGAAAACGCATAAAGAATTCATCAATGAGACAAATAGTGAACCAATTTTCATCCATTCATAAAAGTAATTCAAACGAAATGTCATAACAAACTTGCAATCATATTCGGGGCTTCAAAACAGCCCTTAACTACTAAAAATTTAGTTACACACAATCCTTAAATTAAAACAAAAGATAGACATGAGTTTGAGAAGATAGAACCGAAAGAAATCGACTGAGGCCTCCTCCTCTTTGCTTATTTCCCCAACGCTGCTTTTAAACCAATTCTTGCTGCATCATTTTCTTCTCCTTAACTCACCCGCTAATAGCCATTTAGTGATGACAATAAGTGAGAGGAAATGGAAAAACAATTGTAACTCTTTGGGTAGCCTTTATGCCAATTACTCCCTCTTAATCCTCATCTTTAATTCCATTCCCTTTTATATTTGAATAAGTGTCGGCTGAATTGTTCTTGGCTGCATTAGTTTTAGCTGCTAGATTTATTGGATTTATTGCTTTCAATGCTTTCTTGTCAGTTACAAACTGCTTAGCCTCTTGGGAACCTTTCAGTGTTAAAATGGCCATAACTTCTTCTAGAAAAATGATATTAGCAATCCGTGAAATATTCCAAAAAATAGACATCCGTAGCTTTCCAAGCATATGAGGATAATTCTCTAATTCATTCTAAGTTGTTCGTAACTTGCTTCCAAATTAGCTGATTTGCACAGGTAGTTTTGACGAATTTGTTACTTAAAATCCCACTTGTGCTATTTTTCTTTTCTTTGCTTGACAAATTCCACAAAAGACAAAAGTAAAGTGAATTTAATGTAGAATATATATAAATATGAGCTTCTCACTCATCGGAATGTGGACCCAACCTCGAATGCACTGATTTGTGAGCCGAGCCGAGAATGAACGCCTCTTTGCACACTGAGGCGGGAGATGACGTTTTCCCCAGGTCCCAAACAAGAGTGCACACTACCCAAACGCATTATTTATGTGGCAGGCTAAGTGGCTCTTTACCAGGACATCACTGGAATGAGTCACGTTCTTCTGCCTTCATCCTGCTTTGGGAAACCTCGTCTGGGGTGCGCTGATCTCGATGCACTCAAGGAGCTGGTTCACTAAGGTGGTCTGCTAAGCGAGACTGCTTGTCAAATTGGCGACCTGTTGGGCATATGGTGTTCGCCATTTAAATTGGAAGAGTCTGGATAATAGGCATCTCCAAGTGTAGTGGAAATGTAGTGGACTACAGATACAATGCTTGAGCCCAGAGCGAGCATTCCTGTAGAAAAATAAGGTGAAAATAACCTTGGGTCGATCACGAGATCGGTGGTTAGAATTTGGATCACCGGAGGTGGCCTCAGATTGGATTGGGCATCGAGTCGGGTCGCGGGACGGGCTAACCCAACTTGTAGTTGAAGCATGTGCAGGGATGCGCTAGGGTCGCGTGTGCGCTAGCTAATGTTGGGTCACGACTTGCTTCTCGCGAGCTGGGCTTGGGCCACCTACCTATATGTTGTTTCTACTGGTTGGGCTAACTCTACTAGGTTCTCGTGGGCCTGGGCCTAGAGTGCCTTGGCTCGCTGGATGGTAACTAGGGTTGCTATAATGGGCTGGGCCTTCTGCCTTAGGCCTGCTGTGGTATACGTCTAGGATCTGGCTTGGGTTGCTGCTGCAGTGGTCCTTATCGTGGGCTACAGCGATGGTGTGGCTTCAAGGCGTTAAGGCTCATCTTACCGTCGAGTTGAGTCTTGAGGACCGTTGTCGTAGGGCTATATCCTCGTCTCTATTCTCTGGTCCAAATCCTTGTACGTACATGGTTCCGTTCGTCGTGATTTCTGAATTTCCTACATTGTATCCTTTATTCAGGGATTGATTAATAAACTTTTCTAGGAAAAATTAATTGATACGACATGTGAGAAATTCAACGTAACAGAAAATTCAAGAACATATTTAATGAACTAAACGAACTTTTTGAGGATGTATTTAATTCCTATATGTTTTGTCACTTTTATTTACATATTTGGATGGGGCTCGACCTCACGAGCGCATAGGCGAAAACCATTCGCCAAACAGAGTTATAACGAAAGAGATATAAACGAATAAAGTTAAGTACATCTTAGTCATTTTGACCTTCAATTCCATGTGTGTGGCTGTGATGGAAAAAAGAAAAGATAAATGAGAGAAAGGAAAGGGAGAAACTGGCCAATCATAAATGTGTGACCCGACCTGTTTCCTGCACTACCCAACCCGACTGCCACCATGTTTTTCTATGCCTTTTCAGGAAATTTTTCCAATGATTCTTAGCTTCCTACCACCTGGAAGCAACTCAACATCAACTCCTCTTTTATTTCTGCCCAATCTCAATAGGAGTTGGGTCCCGATTCATGTTGAACTGCGACGGTGGCGTCAAGGGTTCTAAGGAAGCGATCTACCATTTTTTAATGTGTTACGATTATCCACCACCACTTTTGGCCTCCCCTTGAGCTCAGGAATAAACCCCAAACCAGTTTTGGAGCGGCGGAGTTGTAGATTTGACGAATTGGAGAACAACCAATTTTAGGGTTTCCAAAAGATCGAGGCAGTTTTCAAGTGTTTATCGGACGAATTGGACTTTGGCCCAGGTATGAAAGTTGTTCCTCTCATTGAGCTCTATTTGCTTGTAAAATTTACTAATTTTTAGAGTTAGTCGGAAAATTAGGTTTCCATTCACTGGAAATCCCCACCTACGGCGGCGCGTGATCAGTGGGCTGACTATGTCTTTTGAAGTTAAATTAAATGTCCTGATTTCATATTTGATATCCGCTTGATGTGATTTGATTGTTTGGACCTATTTTCATTATGGTACGCCACTTGATCATTATATGAATCGACGATCCAACCGTTGGATCGTCACCAAACTTTAATGTGTTATAGTTGAGGATATTAGAAACTTACAGATTGAGAATCCGACATACGGATCTTCTTGAATTGAACTTCTTAAGTTTGTAAAACCAAACGTTGACTGTCTGTTAATTTTAGTGATTGGTAGAGATCCGACCGTTGGATTGTTCCAAAATTTTAGGATATTGTTCTAGAAGATAAATGAGACTCTTGGGAAATTACGAATCGGAAATCCGCAGGCAGATATTCCAGATCGAATTACGTAGGATTGTGGTCCCTACTATTGACTAAGAGTTGACTTTTGGTCAACATGTCTCAAATCGTTTTAAATACTAAAATTAGTATTACTAGAGACTACGTGAAGTCTAGTGGGTCTACATTGGTTAGTGAGTGACTTTAATATATGTGATATGGTTATTACCCTGGTTTCGTATTTAATATCATTTGTGGATATGACTTGGTTTATTAAATGTGATTTCTATTAAAATGTATGTTTATATTTAACCATCGATCTATTGTTATGAAATGTGATTCGATTTGTGGATTGGAAATATTTGTAAAATGTGATTTGAAACGCATGTTGAATTGTTTGATGAAATGTGAGGGCTAGTAATGAACCCATTATTAGAGGGTTCGGTGCTTTGAAGCTTGTTTCATATCTTGTTTCATTGTTTCATTTCTCGTTTCATTAAGCCATTTTAAATTGAGTACCTTGATTCATTTCTTGTTCTTTGAGTCGTTGTTATGTTCCTTAGACTTCGCTCAGTTCATTGAGTGATACGGAATTGTGTTCCGCTGGGGTTTCGCTAAGCAGTCTGGTTCCCTGCTCCGTTTGGATTCGGTTGAGTGGTCCGGAATCTCTTATGCTCTGTGATTCCGTTGAGTGGTCCGATATCTATTGTACTCCGCGATTCCGTTGAGTGGTCCAGGCTTTGGCCGAACTGTGTCGCTCTAGCCCTGCATTTTGGTGCATTGTATGTGTTATTGATTGGTGTGATTGTGGAATGGTATTGGAAATCATATGTGTGTGTGAATGGCATGATGATAACTCTTGTTTGGCTTATGGTTGATGTGTAGTGTGGTACTCTATGTTTTCTGCTAGAAAGTGTTTTACGAAAAGTTTAGAGTTTAACAAATGGTGAACTACCAATGGCTTGATCCCTATTTAGGGTACTATTTAATCTAACGAGGAGATTAAATGCAGCCATAAAGTATACGAAAATTACTATGCAATCTGAATCTTGAGTTGTGCTTTGTCTATATCCCGGAGGCGGGGTATGTTAGATATACGGGTACTTGGTACTTGGTGATGTCACGTGTCGATCTAAGATGTATGTCGGGATCGGAGTGTGATATCTTCAGTTTTCTCTTTTTCCTTAACCCAATAACCTGATTTCCATCTCTTTCTCTCGACTTTGCCCACCTGAGCCACAACCACCAAGTTTCTCTCTCACTCGACCTCTCTGTGTGTTTCACCTCTGCCAACCCTCTATCTTGGTTAACCTCAACTTCGGCCACATCACACCCACAACACCACACAACGTCTCTCTCTTTCTCACCCCCTCTTCGACTCTCTTTCTCTCTTTCAATCAAGTCTCACTCAAGGTACGAAAAATTTCCTTTAATTCGTCATATTTAAATTAGTATTTCAATTTGGGATTCTAAAATGGGGATTAGAGTTTCAATTTGGGTTTCAAGTTTCGATTTGGTGATAGGGGATTGTTGAGGCCATTCCTTTTGTGTAATGATTGAGGGGATTACTGTGGGGATTGTTGAGGTATGTACTGTAACGGTATATTGATGCAATTGCAACAATTTACTTCCTTTTTGTGTGAATTGTGAAATTGATTAATTGTAGTAAGATACAAACTTTTTCATGTGCTAATTCTAATATAGAAAATTGCAGCAATGGTCCCTCAATTTTAACTTAATTGGAATAATGGTTCTTCAACTAAAAACATGTAACCATAGGTCTCTTAACTCATCAAAACGTGTAGTTGTGGTCCTCTTCGTCAACTCCGTTAGAATTTTCGTCAAAATGAGTCATGTGCCACTCATGTGTGGTTGAATCAATGAGAAAATATGGAAAACCAAATGAGAAAAATTGTAGTAATGATCTGTCAACTTTAACCCAATTGAAAAAATGGTCCCTCAACTTTAACCCAATTGGAGCAATGATCCCTCAACTTTAATCCAATTGTAGCAATGGTCCTTACCACATGACTCATTTTGATGGAATCATGACAGAGTTGACGAAAATGATTATAACTGCATGTTTTGATGAGTTAAGGAACCGATGGTCATGAATTTTTAGTTAATGGATCATCGTTCCAATTGAGTTAAAGTTGAGATACAATTTTGACAATTTTCTCAATAATAATCAAAAATATTTTTGCTTAGTAAATGGAGAGCAATAGAGTACAGTAGCATAGCTTAACATTTACGGCTGAAAAATTTTGGGCAAAATTGAGCTCAAATTGGTGTTGGGCTTAAAATCAAAAGCCCAAAAAATTGGTCCGAAAGACCATTACCGAATTTCGAGAAAATCGAAATATTGGTTTGGTTTGGTTTTTTCAGCTTTTTTTTCCGAACAATTTTGTTTCGGTTTTGGGACTGACCATTTCTGTTTGCTATCCCAACTCGAACTGCCCCTAATTACAACAAGGATAATTTCGCATTGTCGTTTTTTCGTTATTAATCTTTGAATATAAAAAATAAAATAAAAGAAGTATATGGAAGATAAAAGTTATTGTGGAAATCACCTTTGAATACTTGACCTACCATGCTTGCAAGTGTATTTTCTATACGTGAAAGACGTGCAACTCATAATTAGTACATAATATTAATCTTTGAACTTTCTAATTAAGTAGAAAAGTTTTCAAGTATTCGATATTCAAGCAGGCACTTTACATGTTATAAAAAAATTAAAAATACATTAAAAAAAATTATTTTCACTACTTGTATTGTGATACGCAGAGTATTGCTTGAATACCCATACTTACCAAAAACTTTCTTGAGAAGGACATTCTCCACATGCTCACATGAGCATGCATTAGGCCTCGTTTGGCAGCTCGGACTGTACTGACTATTTCTGTCGAATAGGATAAATAGCCACCGGATAGTACTGACTAAATTAGTCGGGCGTTTGGTGCAGTATCGGATTAATAACCGTATTATTTATACCGTGTTTGGTACTGAACCGAATAGGACAAGAGAAAATTTTTTTTTGACAAATCTTTGTTAGTTTGTTGAACTTTTCTCATATTTATACCTATTGAAAACCACACAAATTTTCAAATAAAAAAGAAATATAGTAAATTCCATACATCAAATTCAAAATATTTTCCAATAACATAAACGAAGGATCACAAAAAACAACTACAATTGTTACGTTATATGATCCAACCACATATCCAAGTTCATACAATACACAAATGCAAGTTGGTTTCAGTAAGAAGCATTTTGTCCAAATAGCCAAAATATATGCATGTTGCTTTTAACAAAATATACGGATGCTGCAGCTTTTAACAAAAGATATGCATGCTGCTTTTAACAAGATATATTGTTGTTGGTTTGAAATGTCAATTGTGGTTACTTTGTCCAAGTAACATGAGTAAGAAGTCCTTTTTCATTGGACCATCCAAAGTCAAGAATGTCCTCTCATTCTGTGGCTTTTCGAAAAGGATATTTAGTGCCTTGATTTGATCCTCAGTAAACAAATTCATCTTTGACAATTCTGAAGCAATCTCAGGTTGTGGCCCTTTCCCAAAAGTAGCTTGTAAAACTCCACCCAACTTATCAACTGATTAAGAAATCATTTCTTTAAATGCCACAACAAGATCATTATCATTAGCAGCTCTCTTCCTTTTCCGGGTACTTGAACTGCTAGACCGTCCAGCAACAGAGGGAGATATAGTCTTCACCTCATCTTCATCTTCATCTTCATTAATATGCTCAGGCTCATTCATCATCTCAGTAGGAGTTGCAGCTCCTACTCCAGTTGCTCGGTCTTTTCCAAAAATAACATTCAATCTGTCATACAATGGAAATGGTTTTCCTAGCCAGCCCTCTGCTTCTTTGTTAACCTACAATGCGAAAACAAATCACGCTATCCATAAAATACATACTCTTATTTTGTTCCCTTCAACCTGTCTTGGTATAATCAAGCATCCATCAATTTAATCAGCAAGACTGTTGTGTACCCAATCATACTATTAAATTTAATCAGCAAGACTATTGTGTACCCAATCAATTTAATCAACAAGACTGTTGTGTACCCAATCAGTTTTGTGGACACAATCATACTATTAAATTCTATGGAAAGGAACATGTTAAGTAATCAAATATGTAAAGTTAAATTCTAATATTATGTTAGAGAATTACCTTCACATAGGATTGCCATACTTCAGTGCTATCAAACTCAATACACTTTCGTACATCATTCCATGCAAAACCAGTTTTATTAACCATGTCATAAACTATTGCATAATCTATTTTCCACCTCCTCATTTTGGACTCAATATGTGGAACTGCCTTTATATTTGCATTAGGACATTTCAAATTAATAGTTGTTTCAAACCGAGCCATTGTTCCGGGTTTGAAACAACCGTTATCACATCGCAAATTTTTAACAACTGCTTCCTCAAGTATGGACAGCAATGCATCTTCTTCATATTGTTTCCAAACCCTTCTACTTCCTTTTGGTTGACTACTTTGATCACTTTCCATTCCTATAATTACATACACAATAAGATATCATATAATCAATAGTGCATACAATTAATAGTAAGTGATAAAAACCATAAGCAAATCATCACACTTTTTAAATAATAACATAACCAGTTCACACTTTGTTCGAATAAAGTATCATAACTGAATACATAAGAAATGACTATTTGTTCAAATAACAAACCATAACCAAAATACAACATGAATATGTAAGAAAATTAATCAAATCATGCTTGTGCATGCCACTCGTTGTACATATTCATAGCCAAAGTGTTTCTCCATGCAGTCCATTCTTGTGTAGGTTGAACAGTTTCAATCATATCTTCATCATCATCACTACTTTCATATTCATCCAAGTTTAGGATTTCATTTTCTATTGGATCAGCTAACATATGCCTTCTAATAAGATTATGTAATACGCAGCAGGTTGTCATAATCCTAAGTTGTGTTCTAATTGGGAAAAATGATGGACCTCTTAAGATGCTCCAACGCATCTTAAGTAGTCCAAAACATCTCTCAATGACATTTCTAGCTTGAGCATGTTTCATATTGAAATACTCCTCATGATTAATCGGGAGTCTTCTATTTCTCCACTCGGAGAGATGGTAACGCACTCCCCTATACGGTGCAAGGTATCCTGGATCATTTGTGTACCCACCATCCACAAGGTAGTAGCACCCTAACACACCAAAAAATGTATATTACTGTATATAAGAAAAATGAGGATTCAAATTACTAATATAAATTCTCTTCAAAAAAATTACTAATATAAACAAATAATCTATTGTTACCCGTGGGAACTTTTAATCCCGATGGTCTACTTATCGCATCTCGGAATACTCTAGAATTAGAGGCCGACCCTTCCCAACCTAGGTACACAAACATAAAATTCATGTCCACATTACAAACTCCCAACATATTGGTTGCAATCTCTCCTCTCCTTTATAAAATATGAAGAATACATCATACCAACTCCATTTAGGATCTGGGTAGGCATTAGGAATGGGTTCTGGCACTTTCAAAAGTGCACCTTGTAGCCTTAACACTCCATGTAGAATGGAATTGAAATACCTACTTATGGTCTTCCCCGATCGACAAAACCTACTCCCAATTGTACGATTCTTTACATGATGTGTAGGTATATGCAAAAACATGCAAACTTTTTCTTCCATTGTCACTACACCATCCAATTTTACTCTACTGTGGTCACGAAGCATTTGACATAAATAATGGATCGTTCTTCTATCCATTCTAATTTGGTTCACACACTGAACATCATCATATCCTATTATGCTGTCTAAATAGGCTGACCCTACCATTCTCCTAACAAATGTCTGATTTCTAAGTGCAAGTTGCCAATTCCGCCTTCTTGATGAATTACGTTTCATCATGAACCACACCATCAACCAAGTCACAATATTCAAGTACCACACCTTAACAATGAAGCATGCCACAATCTTTCTTTCATCCATGTCTAGTGAAAATATAAAATAGCATTATTAGATAGTGGCAAAAAATTAACTAGAGCATGAATGCATATAACACCGAAAACGGAATGAAGCATGTTAATAAGTCCTACCAAAAAATGTCATAGTAATTATAAAATATATGTAGTCTCAAACACCAAATTGGATGGGGACAATTTGCAGGATCCTCAATCTCTCTTTAACCTTTATGTACACATTCTCTACCAGTATGAAAAACTTTACTACTATAGGGAACCTCATGTAAAAGCTGCTTTTAGTCTAGGTAGAGTACTCAGAAAGCTAGCCAATCGTTCTCGAGCCTATTTTTATACTAGACAAGATCAAGAGAAATGCTATATGTTTTTATTACCTTTATTTTTTTTATTAGGATAATATGTCAGAGGTCAAGCTTTTAATAATATTGGGGATGTCTCAGCAATTGAAAGGAAGTATACAGACAATTCGTTTTTACATGCTTTGTGGTATGGTATTTAAAATCAATCAACCTCATTCCCTTAAAGCTTTCAATCTGTGAAATCAGTATCTTTTACACTCTCGTTATGTTCGGATCCAATATAATTGGAAAGTTTATTTGCTTAAATCGAGTCTGGAAGCAAAGTTAACAAGAACTTATGCAATGTTTAAGAGAGGTTGAGGATCCTGTAGATTGTCCCCATCCAATTTTAAGGCGAGGGCAATAAACTCTAAATTTAACCGCAATAAACCCTAAATTCGACCCCAATAGCAAACCCTAAAATTAAAAAAAATCTAATTAAAACACAAAATTACATAATCAATTGCATAATTAGAGAGAAAATAATAACTAGATTCAATCAATTGAAAGAAAATTGCAAGAAAAATAGGAGCAGGGGGAAGAATAGAGGGAGGAGCAGAATCCCAGAAGAAGAAAACTGAAAAGAGGAACTGTGATTCAAATGAAGAAGAAGAGAAGATGAACCTGGGATGAGCGGAAGAGGGCATTTGGAGAAGAAGAGAGAGCGCCTGGAGAGGAAACGAGAGCGAGCAGAAAGGAAGCGAGGGCGAGAGCGAGCGAAGAGGAAGTGAGGCCGACTAAGTTATACGATGAATTTGGGTTGTATAAGCAAGCGGGTGAACGGCGTGTAAAAAAGGTGGGCCCGGATTATTTAATCCGGTGCCTATTTAATCCAAACGGCCACCAAACACCGTACACCGTATTATTAGTACTATCCAGTGCTTTATACGGTGTGCCAAACAGGGCCTTAGTAATGATTAATGAGGAAGGAGGGGGTTTGGAAGATTCAAAGTATGACATTGACATCCTTCTATTTTTCGGTCCAATTTGCAGACTTTAGATTTATTTTCTTCCATGATTAATTCCATATTGGACATTTCGACATTGAAAACCTCAACCTTAATAACAAGAAGAAATTTCCATAAATTCATCAATACGTGATTTTGACATTTTTGTTATCTCGAATTTATGTGGTGCAAAGTCGTTTGGACATAAATTTGGGTGGGACGTTCATAGATGAGTTAATGATCATGCATTAACCTTGAATCAATGTTTGGAATTTCTTCAATACGAATCATATTTTTGTAAACATATTCGTAAAATTAGAGAAAGACATTGAAATGAGAGTGAAGTCTAACATTCACCCAATATTGAAGAAACTCTTAAATTTTAGCTAAAATACTCAAATTTCGTCGATATTTCTCACATATCGGTTAACATTCACCCAATATTGAAGAAACTCTTAAATTTTATCTAAAATACTCAGATTTCGTCGATATTTCTCACATATCGGTTAAACATCAGAGAAATTATTGTATTTCTAAACCAGTGTTTGACATTCCTTAAAGCTTCATTTAAATTTTCATAATTTCCATCGAAAACAACCGATATCAATATCAGTATTATCGATATATCCATCAATATTTTCACAAATTTGCATTTTGATATCTTTACCTATTGCCTTGAACTAACAATAACATGGAATAATCGGTTCCATGTCAAATAAGTATTAATAAAAATTGGCTAGATAAAATGGGTTTAGATATGTGGTGTAGGTTCTTTCGTGATAAAAGTCACATACTATCTGTGTTAAAAAAAAATTAAATAGTTTTAATTGAATGAAAAATAAAATGAAAAGGGTAAAAAGTAGGAAGTGCGAGAGCGAAAGTGGAAGAGTAAAATTATGATTACATGTGGATAAGGGAAGAAAAACCAACAATTTTTTTCCCCAATTTATATTTCTGCTCAGGATTTTATTTGTGGTATTTTTATTGAATTGTAAATAAAGAACCAAATTATTTAGTTGACATAGAAAATTTTGTTAATAGGTAGTCTAGATTATAAAATAATGCAGTGTCAATTGTTTACCACATATTTCTATTTTTTTATTCTTTTTTTAATATAGATTTGTACCTTTACATGACCAAAAAGAAAAGAGGGAAGCAAAGACAGCTTGAGTTGAAAATTGCTTGAGTCTAAAATTGCTTACTGACATGATCGTCAGAGAGCGCTTTGCCAGCACACACATCCCTCCACCCCAATCTTAGGTTTGCTCTCGATTATTCTCTATTTTATAGATAGCTTGAGTTTGTGCCTCCACCATCGCGGCGGTGCACAAATTTAGTTCCAACACTACTCACAGGGTATGAATATAAGTTCACACTGCAAACTTTCTGATATCTATGTTAAAGAGACAAAGACTTCAACACAAAATGTAACAAAATTCAAAGTCTTATCAGACAAAAATGTAACAAAATTCTAAGTCTTATCAGACAAAGACCATAAAAATGTAACAAAACTCAAAGTCTTCACCGACAAAGACCATAAAAGTAACAAAATACAATGTCCTCAGACAAAGACCATGAAAGTGTAAAAAATCCAATTTCTATTTTAATACAGCATTTGGATCAAAAGTCACCTCTCCCAGACCCTGCGTAAAGCAGGAGTCTTGTGCACTGGGTACGACCTTTATTTGGATCAAAAGTCAAAGACAACAAAAACAAATAGAGGATATGCGGATTAATAATGCATCTCACTATAAGTAAAGCTCTGAGTTGCTTAAAAAAAGATATACAAAAAAACCGATGAGATTTTCAGCTTATTGTGATAAAGTATGCTTTCTAGCTTGCCTCGTCTTGTCTCTTAAGCTAAATTCATCACAAAAGGGTGCTTTTGCTTCTGCTAATTCCACTGAAGCAGAAGCACTTCTCAAATGGAAAGCTAGCTTTCAAAGCCAAACCCAAAACAACCTGACCTCGTGGATGAGTGAAAATGAAGCCCCATGCAATACTTGGACTGGTGTTTCATGCAACTCAGCTGGAAGTGTCAACAGATTAAACCTCACCAATTGTGGTATACAAGGTACTCTACTTGAATTTCCATTCATGTCCTTGCCTAATCTTGCATATCTCGAATTAAGCCACAACGAAGTTTTTGATCAAATCCCACCTGAGATCAGTTCCCTCACCAAACTCATCTATTTTGATGTATCCTACAATCAAATGTCTGGAAAAATCCCACCTGAAATCGGTCTTTTAACAAACCTTCAGGTCCTTCACCTAAATGAAAATAAGTTCAACGGCTCCATTCCTCAAGAAATAGGCCAACTTAAATTTCTCTATGAGCTAGCTCTAGACTTAAACAATTTAGAGGGTTCAATTCCAGCTTCTGTGGGTAATTTGAGCCAACTGACATCCTTGTTTCTCTTCGGAAACCGACTTTCAGGTTCTATTCCTCCCGAAATAGGAAACCTTTCGAAATTGGTTGAACTTTACATGTATGACAACTATTTATCAGGCCCAATCCCTCTGAGTTTCGGAAACTTGAAAAATCTAACCAGGATGTCCTTGCACAACAATACCCTTTCTGGTTCGATCCCAACTTCTTTGAGCAATTTGACAAACCTTGTTTCTCTCTCTCTCTCTCTACGATAATAAACTTTCCGGCACTATTCCCGAAGAGGTTGGAAACTTGAAATTTGTTGTGACTCTAGACCTGACCAACAATCAGCTCAACGGAACCGTTCCCTCTTCATTCGGCAACTTGAGCAGCCTAGAAAACCTATAACTCCGCGGCAACCAGCTATCTGGATCAATCCCCCAAGAGATGGAGAATCTAATGAAGTTAACCGTACTTGTCTTGGCTATTAATCGATTTTCTGGTTATTTGCCTCGATATATTTGTAGAGGTGGACTCCTACAAAGGTTAACTGCACAAGAGAACGAATTTACAGGTCCAATCCCGAAAAGCTTGAAAGGTTGCAAAAGCTTAGTCAGAGTCCGTCTCGAACGGAACCAATTTACAAGCAAAAATATATCTGAAGACTTTGGTGTCTATCCGAATCTTCAGCTTGTAGACCTAAGCTACAATAACTTACATGGCGAAATCTCAGACATCTGGGGACAGTGTCCAAATTTAACAACCCTACGGATTGCGGGCAACAACCTTACTGGGAGCATACCATCTGAGATTGTCAATGCAACTAAAATTCAAGAACTCGATTTTTCTTCGAATTATCTGGTTGGGGTGGTTCCCAAGGATTTGGGGAGATTGACTTCTATGGTGAATAATTGAGCAACAACTAATCTCATTCGTGACATAAACCTAAAGACTAATTAGTAGCATAATTAGCATTCCTATTTTTAAAACCAAATTATGCGTAGGCAAACCATTAAAGTCAAGTTTGTTTGAAAAATCAGTAGGATACACTGTTTCAAGATTTTCATTTGAAGAATACAAAAAATCATAACATAAAAGCTACCTCTCAACCCATGCCAAAAAGTTCCCAATCTAGATTATTCACAATTTTCACAGCAACGCTCTGATCAAAGCTTCTAAGAAGGAACATAGCTAATAAGAAGTCATAACTATCAAACTCATAGATGTAATAACTATCAAAATCATAGATGTAATAACTATCAAACTCATTGATGTAATAACTATCAAAATCATAGATGCAATAACTATCAAACTCATAGAAATATATAAACACACATTCCATTACATTTCCAGTAAACTAAATACTTGAAAGTTCTTTTTGACATTGCATTGTAATCCCTTTGTAAACCAGAAAAGCAATAACCGTATTTCCAAAAAAAAATACTTTAGACACACAAATAGATGGGACACTTTGGATGGGGTCCCTAGCTATCAATATCATTTGATGGAAACCTTGTTAGTTTTTAGTTTTTGATTGAGGTCCCTAACATTAATGTAATAATGTAAGTTACTATATTTTTTTAATTAAAAAATAAAAATTGAAATTTGTCATTGTTTATATTAATGAGATTTTAAATAAAACCCATAATTTATGGGATTAAAAATAATAAAATATAAATTATAGTCTCTATTATATTGTGTGTGTATACATATATGTATGGGTACATTAACCAAAATTAACAAAAAAAGTTATTGTACCAAAACATGGATACATTCTCAAATCAATGAAAAAGAATGTACCCATATAAGTTTAAACATGGATTAAAAAATTTGAATGGATTTTATATTAAAAAAAGGGTACATTTTACATATAACAAATTGATATATTTGAGAATGGGTACATTTAAGATTAAAAAAATTGAAAAATTATATGAATGGGTACATTTAAGATTAAAACATTGAGAATCTTTTTATATATATAAAAAACTAATAGGTACAAACTTAATTTAATTTAATTTTTTATTATTTTGGAAATGTTTGAATTGAAAATTTATTAGAAGTTTAATAGAGGTGTGAGTATTAAACCCTAAATTAATTACTAATTTTTATATTAAAAAATTATATAATAAACATGTAAATTCATTATCACATTAATGCTAGGGACTTGAATCAAAATTTGAGAACTAATAAGGTCTTAGTCAATAAACAGTAAAAACTAGGGACCGGATACTAATTTTTCCCAAATAGATAATCAGGTAAAAATACAACCCATTGGTTTAACATAAGTTTTCCACACCGTTGAGAATATGAATTATGGCTATTGTCCATTTCATGCAAAATCAAAGAAATAAGATCTGCTATTATAGAAAATCAATTATGTGGACAGACAATTAAAGACTGATTTAACCGAAGGCTGTTCTAGTGTTTACAGCCACTTCTAGTATAATTTAGTTTGACATTGATATTCAAAATTTTCATCCAATAAATTGACAAGCGGTGCTGAATATTAAATTACGAAAACAATTTTATGTACTGGACAACTGTGCCTTGAAGCTCAGAAATACAAAATACACATAGCCAAAAACTCAGTAAAAAGCAAGGAACCGATAACTCATTAAGGAAAAACAACAAGGAAAGCCATTGGGTTACCATAGTCGAGTGGTCTCATTTGCCTTGAAATGGGGGTACTGACCGAGCTTGAGTTTTCATGCCTTGAAAATTCAGAAAAGGACGTGTTTTGATCCCCAGATAGACGCATTCTATTTAAGAAAAATACACAGAAATATAATGAAGTTCAGAAATCCGACCATGTCGGTTAAATTTCTCGTGCCAGGTTGCTCAAGGATGACCTCCTAGTACTTACACTTCTAAGTGAGAGTTGACTTGGTTTCACAATTCCGACTCGTGCGTATTTTGGTATACCATTTTGCACAGCCCTAAGATCCTGTATTACAATTTGAATTTCGCTTACGCATGCATGCACTACAACAGTAGTACATTGATTAAAACAAAGACTCTGACTTATCACTTGCAGCCACGTTTCCAATTGCTGCATCTCTTTGTTTTATTAATTTTTCTTTTATAATCCAACATAAATTACAGATACTTCAAAAACCAAAATGAGAAATAGAGAAATTCGAAAATCATATTGAAAACCCCTACCAAACTAATGAATGCGATTCGAGAAACAAACCCCTGTTCGAGTGTGACCGATCAGATCCCGCCCTTGCATTGCTGTTTCGACACAACACTCTGTACACAAAATCCCCAAAAAATTAATACATAGTCCACACACAAATCAACCAACAAATAAAAATAAGCATCTTTTTCAATGACTTTCTCAAATGCGGAACAAACTGCTATTACCCTTCATGGCCAAAGCACAAAGAATAATTCATATATGTTTTTCAATTTTGAAATCACAAAGTGGAATATAAATCTTAAAACTTCAAAGCCAAAAGCAGATGCACTGTTTTTCCACAGACTCCAAAAAAAAGAAAAAGAAAAGAAAGCAAGTGCAAGCATAAATCTTGTGAAATAATTATGAATATTCTATAAATAATCATATGCAAATCATTACCCGATTAATCAACAAAAAGATCACAAAATAAATCCATAGCCAGAAATTGAAAGACATATCATATTATCAGTTCAAGATTAAGAAAACACAAAATTCAAAACAAAGCAAGCCAATAAACAAAACCCACGAAGAAAATCTCAAAATTCCAAAACCTCAAAAGGATTATGAAAACAAAGACGCACCCAGAACTAAGAGCCCAGTGGAAGCTCCGTTTACACAAAAGCTATAACCAAAATCACAAACTTAAATTTGTCAGACCCAAAAAATTTTTACATGCACAAATGTAAAATTTGGATTTTTACATTGTTGCTTTCGTTTTTAACAATGTTTCGGTTGCAAGTATATGGACGGTGGTCAAAATCTTGGCTTCAAATTTTGAATTTGTAGGGATTGGTGTCATTACATACACAAATGCAAAATTTGGATGCTCCAGTGGTAGATCAGGCTACAAATTCAAAATGCAAAACAGAAAAATCCAAATTAAACACAATTCAAAAGCGATTTAATAATTACCAACGACAAATCCACCATGCATGTACTAAAAAATAGAAATTACACATAAAAATGCAGAAATAAGAAAAGGGTACCACATATTTTTATGTCGCTGCTGCTCTTCACAACCCACAAAATTCAAGCCGAAAGATGGTGGTGGCCGTGGTTCCGTGAGAGAGAGAGAGTTCAAGACGCAGGCTCTGAAATGTTGACTGGTGTTGCAGTGCGATTCTTGAGAGAGAAGTCGAGAGTGGGTGAACGTGTCGTGATGATCTGGATGAACGGGAAGTGTCAAGAAGAATGTTGCTGTGTTTGACAGCAAGGCAAACAGAGGCAAAACCTGAAATATAAGAAAATAATCAAGGGCAAAATTGGAAGAACACTATTCACCGAACAAAGTATGCCAATGCCTTACCTTCCCATCCACTTTTTGATAAAAATTTAATAATAAATTTGCTCATTTGTAAAATGATTAATAAGGGCTTAAGTTACTCTCTTTTGTGTTATTTTTTTTATTAAAAAAAAAAAAAGTTTAGGCGTGATAACTCTCACGCTCTGTTTAGACGATTTGTCTCTCTTAAACTCTAACTCATCATTCACATCTCTTTTCATTTAAAGAAATCAAAATCATTCAAAGAAAGCAAAAAGAATGAACTTAGAAGATGACCTTTATGTGGAAGAAGTAAAGGATTATGTGCAGGTCATTTTGATTTGTCGCCATCATACAATTGAATTTGCATAGCCCTGTTGCTGTGATTTTATATTTAACTTTTGCCTACAATATTATGATTAGTATTAGGTTAGAGTGCAATTTATTTCACGTTTTCATATGTGTATTCCTGAAATTTGTATTTTAAATTTCATATGCTTTTATATTTAACTTTCACGTTTTCATGGTTGTTCCATGTTTATATGATTTTCTATTTAACTTCCACGTTTTCATGTGCATATTCTTGAAATTTGTTTCGAAAAACAAACTAAAGCTACTCTAATCATATTTGCACATGTCTTTCTTTGCAGCAGGTAGATGAATCTGGTAGTAATTCAACATCTACACAAATTGGAAAAGATATAGTGAACCATCGTGTTTAGAATAGGCTACTCCATACATTGCTCGTATACAACAGTTCAAATTCATTATAGGATCTGCTATCATAACTAGAGAGATCGTGGAGTTTGACAAAAATCGAAGTTGGTGCAGTGCTTGTCCACAACTTTTAATTTTCTCTTTTTTGATTGGTCTCCATTATAAGGTTTGCTATCATAACCTCATTCACATGCGTTCCTTGCGAAAATTTCCCATTTAAAGCTGTTTCCATCATCATCTAGCATAATCCCAGAGGTTTGGGCTTGAGAGATGGTTTACCTGAGTAAGCTCCTCCATTTTCAATCCCAACCAAATGTGTATGTTTGTACCATACTTGACCAATCCCGAAACTACCGAGCACCGATTAACGTTATACCGTCAAGGACCCAGAATAGTTCCCTTCCAACCAGGAGACCAATCACAGCGCGACACGTGTCGACATAAGAAGCCAATCATAGTGCGACACATGTCAACATCGAAAGCCAATCACAACACGACACGTGTCAATGTCAAAACAAAGCTAGAAACTCTCTTCTATAAAAGGAGATCATTCTCCCACAATATTTCCTAATGTCATTTGTACTAAATCATTCACTTGTACTCACTAAAGGAGAGCTTGAACCTATATACTTGTGTAAACCCTTCACAATTAATGAGAACTCCTCAACTTCCTGGACGTAGCCAATCTAGGTGAACCACGTACATCTTGTGTTTGCTTCCCTGTATCTATCCATTTACATACTTATCCACACTAGTGACCGGAGCAATCTAGCGAATGTCACAAACTTAACATTTTCTGTTGTACCAAAGTCCTCGCTGATTTTATGCATCAACATTTGGCGCCGTCTGTGGGAACGACACTTATTCTCACTCTCTTCAGCTTTGTTAAACTGGTTTCCACCATTCGTACACTCTCTTTTGACTAGGCATCCCTTTCCAACATGGGGAGTGAAGGAAGCCACAACACACAGAATGACACTCCTCTTGCACCTGGTGCGAAGCAACGAAGGAAGGAACAAAAGAAGTTTGCTCTTCAAGCTAAAGTCGATGAGCTGGAAGCTTAGAACAACAAGATAACAATGAAGAATGAGATCCTCCAATAGCAGTATGAGAAGGTCTTCGAGATGCTCCACGAGGCTAGATATACTAAAACACACGAGCTCATCACCCCTATGGAAGTCAACCATCAACTGGTTGCCACCCCAACACGGAGGGTCATTTGCCCTCGACATGGGTATTCCTGTTGAGGAGCGAGCTACTTATCAAAATGGCGACCAACATGAGACTTCTCTCAACCCAGCTGCTTCGACCCGAAGCAGGAGGAGTGGAGGAAGGCACCTCCTTACATAAGGAGTGGAATGATCGAAAGCCGTCTTTCGCGACTGTCGAGACTTCCTAAAGCAACGTCGAGACAATCTCATCCATGTAAACTCAAAGATCAATGACCAAAGGGTCTCTAAAAGACTCGGTCCCCTCCCATGTCCCAGGCCAGCTACCAATTTGGGGAAGAGGAAACAAGTCCTAGAGGAACACAAAGGTATAGGGGACTCAGAGATGTTCTGACAAACATACCTTGAAAGTCAGTACGGCGAGTCCAGAGAAAAATAACATGCTTTTAAGTGCTTTGAGTCTATAGAGTCTAGTTAAATGTTTTTAAGTTTCTTTTTGTAAGTCAGTTTAGTTTAGATTAGCAATCTCTCCTAATCCCCGGTCCAGAACGATCCCTACTTATACATATACTACAATTGTCAAAAGAGGGTTTAATTTGAGTGCTTAACTTTCATCGCATCAATTTTTTTGCGTCGTTGCCGGGGATTAGCAATTTTGCTAATCCCTTGTTATTTTATTTTATTTTATTTTATTTTCTCTTTCATGTATTTTTGTTCCTAGTTGATGACTTGACTTGTTTTCTTGTTTTAGGTGGTTTATGACTCGAAGTTCTCAACCTATTCATAAGCACATCCGTGACTTTGACGACAATTTTGAACGAACTTTGAGACGAGCAAGGAATCAACAAGAACCCCAACCATCTCAACCTGCACCAGATCTTCGAGAAGACAAAGTAGAAGAGCAAGAGGAGCCCACGACACAGGTTGTAGAGGAAGATCCCAACATGGCAACGGACAATTGAACAATCAAGGAACTTTCCGCTTCAGGATTGGACAATGCCGCCCCCCTATGCATCCAATACCCCATGGCTACCCTAGGGAAGACGGACGAGTTCGAGTTAATGTCAAGTTTGCTCCACCATATTCCAAAATACCATGGGCTGTCCATGGAGGATCCGAACAAGCATTTAAAAGAATTTGAAGTGGTGTGTTCAAGCATGACTCCGGTTAACGTCGACGGAAGTATTTTGAAGATGAAGGCTTTTCCATTCTCTTTAATGGATAAAGCCAAAGATTGGTTGTACGAGTTAGCTCCCGGAACTGTCACATCTTGGGAGAGTATGAAGAGGGCGTTTTTGGAGAAGTTTTTCCCAACTTCTCGAATCATTCTTCTACGTAAAAAGATTAGTGGTATTGAGCAAAAGGAAGGTGAGTCTTTTCCCACTTATTATGAACGTTTTAAATCACTTGTTGCTTCTTGTCCACAACATCAGATGAAGGATGAGTTACTTCTACAATACTTTTACGAGGGGCTCCTACCACTTGAACGTCAAATGCTCGATGCCTCGGCATGTGGAGCATTAGTGGACAAAACACTCATGGCTGCCAAGATCTTGATTGCTAATCGAGCATTGAACGCTCAACAATACGAAGGCGTTGGCCAAAGAGGACCCCCACGGCAACAAGTGCATGAGGTAAGTTCCACATCCAACATTCATTCACAATTAGCTAATCTTACTTCCATTGTGTCTCAGATGGCCGAAGGAATGAGGATGCAAGGGCCAATGGTGTGTGGCGTATGTTCTATCCAAGGACATGCCTCGGAAAAGTGCCCTCAACTCATTGACAATGGTGGATGGGAGAGCGCTAACGCAATTGGATTTCAAGGCCAAAACCAACCGAGGAACGATCCATATTCAAACACATATAATCCAGGTTGGAGAGACCATCCAAACTTCAAGTGGAGGGAGGCCCAACAACCCCAACAACAAGGAGGCTTTAGGCAACAACCCTCGGGGTTTTTCACCAAGCCATACGCACCCCCACATGTTCCACAACAATCTGCCCTAAATGCTTCAGGTACATCTCTAGACAATGATACACTCCTTAAGTTACTAACTAACTTGTCTCAGGGGCAAGAAAATCAAACCAAAGCTATGCAAAGCCAAGACAAAAGGGTGGATCAATTGGAGAAGCAAATTGGGCAGATTGCAGACTTTGTGAGCAAATTTTGGGACCCAGGCCAACTCCCTAGTTCTACCATTCCAAATCTAAAAGGAGGTTTCGAAAGTGCAAAAGCCATATTGTTGAGAAGTGGAAAAGAAGTTGGGGCAGGTCCTAAACCATCTACATCAGGTCTCAAAGAAGATGAAAAACTACAATTTGAAGAGGAGGACACAAGCCCACCCACGGCAAAGGTGAACACACCTTTGCCGCAAGCTTCCATAGGCCCAAATCTGTCCAATTCGGCCAATCAAATTCACTTCCTACTAATGTTTTTCCTTCGAATGTCCCTTTTCCTAGTAGGTTTATGCACACAAAGAAGGAGGAAGCTGAAAAGGACATCCTTGAGACATTTAGGAAAGTTCAAGTCAACATACCCCTTTTGGATGCAATCAAGCAAGTCCCGAGATATGCCAAGTTTCTAAAGGAATTGTGCACCACTAGGAAGAGGATGTCGACCAAGGAGGTTGTCAAGGTAGGTGAAAATGTATCCGCTATCTTGCAACGCAAACTACCCCCCAAATGCAAAGATTCGGGTAGTTTTACAATTCCTTGTGTCATTGGAAACACTCGCTTTGAATCTGCCATTTTAGATTTAGGTGCTTCTATAAATGTTATGCCATACTCAATTTATGCATCTATGAATTTAGGAGTGTTGAAAAATGATGGTGTAATCATACAATTGGCCGATAGATCTAACGCCTATCCAAAGGGAGTTTTGGAAGATGTTCTTGTGCAGGTAAATCACTTAATCTTTCCGGTGGCTTTCTATGTTCTCGAAATGGATGAATCGGACCATACCCCTTCATTGCCCATCCTCCTTGGAAGGCCATTCATGAAGACGGCCCGGACTAAAATTGACGTGTTTAATGGAACTTTGTCCATGGAATTTGATGGGGAAGTTGTTAATTTCAATCTTTCAAATTCTATTAATACCCTAGTGAGGACCATTCATGTTTCTCTATTGATATAATTGACTCTTTGGCGCAGGGATATCTTGAAGATTTGAATGACGATGTGCTTGAAAAAGTCATTACAAGAGGCATGGAACTCAAAACCATGGATGGAGACCCTATGCATACCCACGGCACACATGAATCATTCCATGCCGTGGCTTCTAGTGAGGAATTCATTGAGTGGGTTGCTACCCTTGAGTCATTACCTAAGCATAGTGGTAAGTCTCCTAACTTCGATTCCATTCCCATTTCGACTGACAAGTTGCTTCCGTCAATAATTCAGGCACCTGTCCTTGAACTCAAACCATTACCAAGCCATTTGAAGTACATTTTCTTAGGAGAAAACGAGACCCTACCTGCCATCATTTCCTCATCCCTCACGGCACAAGAAGAGGAGAAACTAGTGCGTGTGTTGAAGGAGTTCAAATCTGCCCTAGGTTGGACCTTGGCCGATATCAAAGGTATAAGTCCTACAACATGCATGCATCACATATTTCTTGAGGAGGGTGCCAAACCAACTAGAGAGGCTCAACGCCGTCTCAACTCTCCAATGATGGAAGTTGTGAAAAAGGAGATAATCAAGCTCCTTGATTGTGGAGTGATCTATCCTATCTCCGATAGTTGTTGGGTTTCACCTATTCAATGTGTGCCCAAGAAATCTGGAGTGACGGTTGTAGAGAATGCGGAGAATGAGCTTGTACCCACACGAATCCAAACCGGTTGGCGAGTATGCATTGATTATAGGAAGCTAAACGCCACCACAAGGAAGGATCATTTCCCATTGCCGTTCCTAGATCAAATGCTTGAAAGGTTAGCGGTTCTTTCCTTTTATTGTTTTCTTGATGGATACTCTGGTTATAATCAAATTGTCATTGCCCCGAATGATCAAGAAAAGACCACTTTTACTTGTCCCTTTGGAACGTTTGCATATCGACGCATGTCATTCGGTTTGTGCAATGCTCCTGCCACGTTTCAAAGGTGTATGGTTAGCATATTTTCTGATTATGTTGAAAGGATTATTGAGATATTCATGGATGATTTTAGTGTGTTTGGTAGTTCATTTGATAATTGCTTAGATAATCTCACTTTAATCTTGAAACGTTGTGTTGAAACAAACCTTGTGTTAAATTGGAAGAAATGCCATTTTATGGTTAAACAAGGTATTGTTTTGGGTCATATAATCTCAGAAAAAGAAATTGAAGTTGATAAATCTAAAATAGATCTTGTACGCTACTTACCCTCTCCTACTTCGATGAGAGAGGTTCGTTCTTTTCTTGGTCATGCAGGATTCTATCGACGATTTATAAAGGACTTTTCCAAAATTGCACAACCTCTATGCCGTCTCCTACAAAAGGAAGTATCGTTTGAGTTCAACGAGGCGTGTGAGCAAGCATTCAACCATCTCAAGGACCTACTCACTTCGGCACCAATCATCACTCCACCAGATTAGAGCACTCCCTTTGAGCTCATATGTGATGCATCGAATTATGCAATTAGGGCTGTTTTGGGTCAAAGGAAAAACAAGCTGCCACATGTTATTTATTATGCTTCTCGTACTTTAAATGATGCACAATTAAATTATTCCACAACTGAGAAAGAGCTCTTGGCTGTTGTCTTTGCATTAGATAAGTTTAGATCATATTTAATTGGCACTAAAGTCATTGTCTTCACTGACCATGCAGCCTTGAAGTACTTGTTCACAAAGAAAGAAGCGAAACCTCGACTCATTCGTTGGATGCTCCTACTTCAAGAGTTCGATATTGAGATTCGTGACAAGAAGGGAAGTGAGAATGTGCTGGCTGACCACCTAAGCCGCATGGTGCATAATGAGGAGTCCATACCCATTGTCGAGACATTCCCCGATGAACAATTGCTGTCCATAAAGGTTAGTGAGCCTTGGTATGCCGATTTGGTGAACTTTTTGGTGTCAAAACAAATTCCAAGCACTTTCATTAGGCACCAACGTGATAAACTTAGGCATGATGCACGGTTTTATGTGTGGGATGATCCATATTTGTGGAAATTTGGCCCAGATCAGATTGTACGTCGATGTGTGCATGATTCTGAATTTCGTTCAATTTTAAGTTTTTGTCACACATATGCATGTGGTGGTCACTTTGGCACACAAAGAACAGCACTTAAGGTGTTACAATGTGGGTTCTATTGGCCTAGTATCTTTAAGGATGCTAGAACTTTTTGCTTAACATGTGATAAATGCCAAAGAATGGGTAACATAGGTGCTAGGGATCAAATGCCGCAAGTTTCTATCCTTAATATTGAAATTTTTGATGTTTGGGGAATTGATTTTATGGGTCACTTTCCTTCCTCGTATGGTTTCATGTATATTTTGCTTGCGGTTGATTATGTGTCGAAGTGGGTGGAAGCTAAAGCCACCCGGACTAATGACTCTAAAGTGGTTGCAGATTTTATTAGAACTAACATTTTTGCAAGGTTTGGCATGCCACGTGTCATCATAAGTGATGGAGGATCGCACTTTTGCAACCGGACCATAGAGGCGTTATTGAGGAAATACAATGTCAACCATAGGGTTTCTACACCTTACCATCCTCAAACGAATGGCCAAGCCGAGGTTTCCAACCGAGAGATCAAACAAATTCTAGAGAAGACCATTGGGCCTACAAGGAAGGATTGGAGCTTACGGTTAGATGATGCACTTTGGGCATATCGTACGGCGTACAAGACACCCATTGGAATGTCCCCATTAAGGCTCATCTATGGCAAGTCGTGCCATCTCCCTGTTGAATTGGAACACAAAGCTCATTGGGCCGTCAAGAAGTTCAATATGGACCTAAATGCTGCAGGGAGTCATAGGAAGTTGCAACTAAATGAACTTGATGAGATAAGGCATGAAGCGTACATGAATGCTAGCATTTACAAGGAGAAGACCAAAGTTTTCCATGATAAGATGATTCGAGGCAAAACATTCTCCGTAGGGCAGAAAGTGCTATTGTTCAATTCCCGTTTACGGTTATTTCCCGGTAAGTTACGGTCTAAGTGGATTGGACCGTTTGTTATTACTAATGTTTTTATTCATGGTGTGTTCCAGATCCAAAGCTTGAAAACGGGACATGAATTCAAGGTGAATGGGCATCGATTGAAGCCCTATTATGAGCATTTTGAGGAGCATGCCGTGGAAGACATTCCCTTGCATGCTGTGAGCTCCAATGGGGAGTAATTGCGTTCTTCGTCCGGCTGCACAACGTTAAAGCAAGCGCTTCTTGGGAGGCAACCCATGTATTCAAATAAGGAAGATCTATGAATCGCTTCACAATCAGTTTTGCGTTTCTAAAAACCTTCCATTTACTACGTTTTTTTTTACTTTGTTTGTCATTTTTAGTTTTTGCTTGTTTGATTTCTTTTGGTGTGGATTTTTGGTAAACAAGATGCTTTTTCATTGATTTTTGTAGAAAATGAACATTAAGCAGAAAATTACAAGAGGGAGCCTTCACAAAGGCTGCTTAAGAGAAGTCTCAGTAGTCGGAGGAGCCTCAGCAGTCGGCAGGGCCACAGAAGGAGAAGGTATCAGAGGTTGATCATTTGGAGCTTCACTACACGGTACAGCCCCAAAAGACGAAGGCAAATGCTGTTGGAACAAACCCACAAACCTCCGATGATCAAGTAAAATTTAACCATCAGTTTCCTACATCTGGTTAATTTTCCTCTTCATGTTTGTGGCATAGTTGTGTGCGAGCTTGTGCAACTATTTATTCTCATGCTTGAGCCATCTAATCTCCTATTTGAGACTCATCACTTCAGCCACCAACGATTCAACTTGACGGGTTCGAGCAAATAGGCGTTGGGCCATGTTGGACACAGAACCCGCACACTGCACACTAAAAGCCAAAGACTCCTTAACAGCCAACTCATCAGACTGTCTGGAAAGCAGTCTGTTATCTTTAGGAGCGACAAGGTTCTGGGCCAGCACCGCAGCAGCCAGGTCATTCTTCATCACCGAATCCCCAACGGTAAGGGGGCCAGTAAGGGATATGAAGGATGGGCGCCATATGTTGTCTGGAGAAGGCGGAACTACCTCTTCATCAAGGTTCAAGTCAAAACGACGGTCGGAAAGCTAGACATTTTCAGAGGTGTTAAAGAAAGAAGAGGTCGGACAGGTCAAGATCGTAGAAGTGCAAGAATGGAGTTTTTACAGGTTGAAATTCAAGTGTGCTTTGAACGTCCTGCGTAGCTCTATAAAAATCAACATGTGATGGGATTTTAGAGATTGAAGAGGCGAGCTCAGAATTCAAAGAGGCCAATTCAAAAATCGAAGAGGCGCCAACTTTCTCAAAAGTTGGGCTTGCTCACAAACCACCGATTCCAGATATCGAAGAGTGTCAGCTTTCTCAGCCTCATCTGCACCCGTCACACGCAAACTCAGCTTTGCGAAAATCACGAAAAATTTGTCGACGCATCGATCTCAGATAACAAAGATGCGCCTGTTTCTCTCAGCCTCGTCAGCACTTGTCATATGCAGAGAAAGCTTTGCGAAAATCACAGGCAGTTTGTCGAAGCGCCGATTCCAACCATCTATCTTTCTCAGCCTCGTCAGCTTTGAGGAAATGACGGGCAATCTGTCGACGATTTCTGTTGAAGTAGAAAACACATGAAGTTTACTGTTCAATCATCCAACGGTTGCCGACAGGAGTGAAAGAACAGTACCGGTTATTATTTCCTATAAATGTCGACCTTCACCCTCCATGGCAAGGCAGACATACATAACCTTCTGTCATCTCCGAGAATGCCTTTCCAACAAACCCTCTCGAGTTACTCAGTGTTCCTTATTCCTTGGGGTACCTCTGAAAACAACCCATCCAAAGAAAAAGTATTTCATATCATGAAGGTTGAAAACAAGAGTATCTCATATCATGCTTTCTCCTTGTCCTTAACCTTGTCATTGTTTTAGGACAAGGAGAAAGAGAGCAATCAGCCAGCACTTGGTATCAATCTTCCGATCTGGAACCGACTGCTTGGAACCCCTTCTTGATTGCTTACCTAGCCTTGCTCTCGAGTACTCATCTTCATCATCTTATGCTTCCTCTTCGTCTACCACATCTGCCTGGGGAACAGATAAGGGAAGTGAAAATGATACCTCGAAGCATGTGGAGACAATTTGCCAATTCATCCTCAGCTAGGGACAAGGAGAAAGAAAGCAAGAGGTGGGCACTTGGAAAGATTGAAGAAAGAAACAGACCAACACCTCTACCTCGTGCCTGCCTACCGTGCAGAAGAAACAAGCAGAGAAGAATGCAGACTGCACAATCAAATCAACCCAGCAGAAGGAGTCTGATGTGAAACCAAGGAACTCTCATATATCTCGCTCAGAATTCCGAACCAGTTTAAGATCAAAGCTGTGGTAAGACAACAAGATCACCTATCTCCAAAACCAGATTTGCGTTCTTAAACTCTACTTTGTCTAGTTTTTACTTTGCTATACTTGTCATGTTTATTCGTTGTTTGTTTATTTGCTTGATTTTTTTGTGTGAGTTTATGCTTGAAACATTGGGAACAATGTTTGATTTAAGTGTGGGGGGGGGGGGGGGTAACCATTTTGCATGAAAGTCTTTGCATGAAATTCGTAGGAGTTTATCACCCATTACTTCTAGTATTGTGCCTTGCTGTTTTAAAGTGTTTTAAGCTGTTTTGGAGTGACATAAAAATCCGAAAATCTCATAAAATTTTGAAAAATTGTTTAAAAAAAAATCCAAAAAGAGTTGTTTTTGTATGTTTATTTGTGTCTTAGGGTACCTTCCAACACAATGATGAGGATTTGGTTTTTAATTGCATGACTGTTAAAAAGAGTTATAAACATGGATGAAAGTTTGATTTACTCTTTGGTGTAAGCTTGGTTGTAGTTATAGCTTATGAATTCACATGCAATCACAAAGGATAAAAATTAGTTTTTGTAACATGCTTGAAGGAAGGAACTCAAACAAACGCTACAACCTTGTGAGACTTGAGCCTAAACGTTATTCGGAGAGTTGATAATCTGTGCATTATTGTTTTCTAAGTCGTTGCATGATCTCATTATTCTTTGCTTGGTTACTACTTAGAAGTCGTTTCATCATTTAGTTCCAAATGCTAGAACTCATGCCCATTTCATTCAAAGCATGCTATTGATTTGCATAACACATATTCAAGAAGAAGTTGTGTAGTGACCACCACCTTAGCCAAATTGCCATTATATGTTCAAGTGTAAACCCCGTTGAGCCTTGTTTAGCCTATTTTTCTTTGTTAATCGCATAATCTCCACCTAGCCTAGATTAGGACCATCCATACCCTTGTTCTTAAAGCATAGTAAAGCATGATTCCAATTGAATTCGTTTTTAGTAATGTTTGGCAGAAAACAAGTGTGGGGGAAGTGTTTCTCATGTAAGTAGTATGCCATAGGCACGGGTGGAAAGAAAAGAAAAGAAAAGAAAAAAAAATTAAAAAAAAAAATTTATAAAGCTGTTCGTAACATGCTTCCAAAGTCAGCTAATCTGCACAGGCATTTTTGACGAATTTATTGGTTGTCCATGTTTCTCCTTTCCTTTTGCACATACATGCTTCATCATTTCAGCCATAATCAGCATATGTTCTCCATCACATGGCAGCTATGATGTTTGCTAGTTGTAGGTCACACACTTGCACACATTCTAATCTTCCCAAAACGTCCATCCTCATGTCTCCAAGTGCATGCAATCAATTTCAGCCCAAAATTGCTCCAAAATGCACCAAAATGCACTTCTCTTGCCAACTTTGTTATTAAGACCTACAAACATACGAAAATGACTTTAAACACTAAAATAACTAAGGAAACACAACGTAAACGCACGAGAACAAGCCAATTAAGTCGCATAAATATGCTCCTATCAAATTCCCCCACACTTAGCTTTTGCTAGTCCTCGAGCAAAACAAAGAAATAAAACGAAACAAAACAAATAAAACACAATCTAAACCTTCCAACATTTGCCTCAGGGATTTCCAATGCACATGACATGTTAAAAATCATTATCCCCACAGATTTGAGTCATCTTTACACTTAAGCACATACTTAATCATAGTCACCATTTACTTGTTCACGATTAATCGATTAAAACAATGTTTTTGATGTAGTAACATGCCTTAGAGAATTTACTCAATTCCTTACAAAGTGTGCACTCAATTTTCACTCAGATTTTCTAACTACACACCCTATACTAGGTACATATGAGAAGATTGATGTAAACATGAAAACTAGTACTCACATATATGTATAACAAGAAAGCATTTTCTGGTATTAATAAGCATGTTTAGATATGATCTCATAAATGGAATGCTACTACTTAGATGCGAGAACCAGTGACACCATATGCTCATATCAATTTCAAACTCCACATATTGAAACGCATGACACTCAAGATGAAGTTAAGGGTTGTAACGGGGTTTAAGGGTAATGGCTAACAAAGAAAGGATAGGGATAACAAACATTCTGATAGCAATAGCTAGCAACGTAATGAAATAGACGCTTGGAATTCACTTAATAATGCAGAAATTAACTTTTAAACACAACGGGAAGATTCAAGCAGCACTTAGGGTCGAATTCAATGCTTTGGACCCTTTCTTTAACAAACAACACTTTAGAGCTCTTTCTCATATATTTTTCAACTCTTTTTCACTCTTTTCACAACTTTTCTTCTTTTCATTCTATTTTTCACGAATTTTTCTTTTCTACCCGTGCCTTATGAATGATTTTGGCATACACTCATATTTATATATATTTTACATAAAATTCACTTGTCATTTCTTAGTTAGTTCCTTATATTTTTTAACTATTTACTATGTTTTTGTGTTTTGTGTGATTTATCAAGCAAAGAAAAGAAAAGTAGCACAAGTGAATTATTAAGTAACAAATTCGTCAAAACTGCCTGTGCAGATTAGCTGACTTTGAAAGCATGTTACGAACAGCTCAGAATGAATGAGAACATGAGCCTTATATGCGTGGAAAGCTACGGATGTCTATTTTTTGAAGCAATTTACAGATTGTTAATATCATTTTTCTAGAAGAAGTTATGGGCATTGTAAAACCGAAAGGTTCAGAAACATGGACAGCACACACACAAAGAGAAAGGCAAGGCATGGACAGTTTGACATGGGCAGAAAATGGGTGGATTGTTGGCTAAAATAATGAAGAACATGTGTGTGCAAATGCAAAGGAAAAATACACACACATGGGCAAAGGAAACACACACACATGGGTAGAAAATGGGTTGATTTGTGGTTGAAATGATGGAGGTCATGTGTGTGCAAATGTAAAGGGAAATATAGACATCACACACTCATCCACCACACCCATTACATCCACTCATTACCAAACACTCATCCACCACACCCATTACATCCACTCATTACCACAACACTCATCACTACCACCTTAATTAGATGGTGGTCCTCTCCCTAGCCTATAAATACATCCACCCTTCACCATAACAAGGGGGAAGAAAACCAAAGAGAACACAATCCACCCATCCACCCTTCACCATAACTCACCTATATCCATCCACCATCATAATTTACCACTCATCCATCAAACCACACCTTGTGCCGCTACAAAAGAAGAATGAAGACCCTTGGACGTGCTTGCCATTCAAATTGGATTGTTGGAGCGTTTTTAGGTGTTTTCTTTCTTTTGTTTTCAATGTTTAAATTTGTTTATCTTTGCTTTGTAAGTATGAGTGGCTAAACCCCTATTTAGTTAGGGGGAAGTTTGAAGCCATGAACATGCTTGAGATTTAAATTGATTTCTTCCAATTGTGATTTGGTAAGTTGTGATTGCAATTCAATTATCTATTTTATTCATAATTGATTCTTGTATGTTTATTAAGGATGCATACTTAGTTTTCATGCATTAATTAGATGCTAGAATATAAATGAGTTTCACCTAATCGTTACAAGTTTATATTCATGAGTAGTGAAGGTTGTTTAACACAATCGCGTTAATTGAATTCTTGGCATAAGTTTCATGCAATTCATAGTTACAAGTGTTTGGTCAATGCTTATGATTTTCATAGAACTTAATGATTCTTGCTTGTATCTCTACTATGCAATTCATGTAGGGAACTTGTGGGGAATGCTTTGGGTTGTTGTATGCAATCATCCAATTCAATGAAATTAGGAAAATCTGAGGATTAATTTAAGCATACCTAATTAATCTGGGGTGTTGAGCATCATAGTTTATTGAAAAGCAATTGGAAATCAATTCATATACAAATGTGTCATGTGTGAAGAACGGACCTCTAACTAATCCATCCATCATTTTATTTCTCAAATTCATTTTATAATCTGCCTAGTTTTATAACTTGCTTGTTTATTTCAAATTCATCCAAACCAAAATCCCCTTTTTACTTTCTTGTTTCAAAGGGTTAAATTTCTGTTTTGTTTGTGTTTTTAAGTGCTTTGAGTCTATAGAGTCTAGTTAAGTGTTTTTAAGTTTCTTTTTGTAAGTCAGTTTAGTTTAGATTAGCAATCCCTCCTAATCCCCAGTCCAGAACGATCGCTACTTATACATATACTACAATTGTCAAAAAAGGGTTTAATTTGAGTGCTTAACTTTCATCGCATTAATCCTACAGCTCCTTAAGGAAGTAAACAAGTTGAAGGCCGAACGACAAGCTGAGATACCTGATTGGAACCAACCTAGGTCTGGCCCTCTTACAATAAGGATCTTCAACACCCTCTTCTAAGCAAAGACAAATCAGAAGCTTGGCTTGCAACTCTATACTGGAAATGAGGACCCGATTAAACATCTTAACCTCTTTGAGTCCACCATGGCATACCGGATGCACACCGACGAAGAGCGATGTCTTATCTTCCCCTCCACCCTCTTTGGTGGAGCTGTAAACTGGTATTGCCATCTTCCACCTGAGACGGTAGACTCATTTGAGGAATTGAGGAAACTGTTTGTTTCTCAACACATTTTCCTAACCGATCGCTTGCATTCTACGGATGACTTGTACACTATTCGCCAAAA
This sequence comes from Malus x robusta, assembly GCA_963082935.1. Taxonomy (NCBI): domain Eukaryota; kingdom Viridiplantae; phylum Streptophyta; class Magnoliopsida; order Rosales; family Rosaceae; genus Malus; species Malus x robusta. The sequence continues at coordinate 144,954 of CAUJBI010000018.1, forward strand.
GCCAGACGAGTCATTACATATGTATGCTGGCTGCTTCAGCCATACGTATTCCCATTGTGCCTAGGTAGACGACAAGACTGCCCTTAAAGCCTTCACGACAGGCCTACGTGATTGTTTCTTTAAGTACATGATCAATGCCAACACTTAGAAGACTTACTCTGAGGTGATGGCAAATGCTTACAACCATGCCTCCGCCGAGGCAAGGACATACCAAGAGAAACCCCCAACAACCATCCCCTATCAGCAAGTAGGGAGTGGAAGCCAGACTCACCCAAATGAGAAGACCTTAACCTTCCAAACGGCAGCGATGCATCCCCCTACTTTACTTAATACTTTGCCAAGTCAACAAACATATCAACCTCAGGGCAAAAGGAAAGACTTACATCCTTACCAATCTCACCACGATAATGCCCGCCCCCAGGCAGTCAACACAGTGGGCCAAGCACGTGTCAGGACAAGCCCAACCCATAGGTATAAGACATACACACCTTTGAACGCCACATGTGTGGCCATTTACCTCAGCATAGCACACCTGATACCGAAGCCAATGCCGAGGCAATTGGGTTACAAGCCCACGAAGAACACGTGCACGTTTTGCTGCCACCACGAGCATAACGGCCATGATGGCAAGAAGTGTATCACCCTTCGTGATCATATTGAAGCTTGGGCGCATGAAGGAAAAATTAATCGATTCCTTCTTCACCCTTCAAGGGATAACCGTAACCAACGCTAAGTGAATGTGATATATTCCATGAGCTTTAAGGCCTGGCCACCAAGTGTTTCACGTGGAAGACATCAGGGGAGGCAAGTATCAAAAGCCTAATTGGGATCCAATATGTTTCTACCCTGAGGAAGAAAGAGGTATCATCTACCCTCACAACGACCCACTGATCGTGAAGGCTCACATAGCCAACTTTGAAGTACAACGAATCATGGTAGACACGGGAGCTTCAGTTAATATCATGTTTGCTGAAGCTTTCAGGGCACTTAATGGAGTTGAACACTTGCTCGATCGCTCGATTTCTCCTCTGATAAGCTTTTCCGGTGATATCGTGCAACCTTTAGTACACTTACCTTTCACCATTGGTACAGGCCCTTACACAGCTACCATTACCATTAGCTTGATATCATCTGTCATCGCTTAAGTATTGACCCCAAAACCAAGCCAGTGAGACAGAAGCGAAGATCTTATGACGTTGAACGGTACGAGGCAATGAAGGCAGAAGTTGAAAAACTCAAAGGTATAGGCTTCGTCTGCGAAGTCAATTATCCAACGTGGGTAGCAAATATTGTCCTTGTTAAGAAGAATCCGACCAAGGAATGTCTCCTGCTCCAAAAGGTCTTGTAGGGAATGTGTGTCGATTACACCAACCTAAACAAAAGATGCCAAAATGATAGTTTTCCTCTTCCTCTCATAGACAGACTTATAGACTTTACGGCAGGGTGTGAACTCCTGAACTTTATGGATGCTTACTCAGGATATAACCAAATCCTTATGAACTCTCCAGACCAAGAACACACAACTTTCACTACTAATAGGGGACTATATTGCTATAAAGTCATGCCCTTAGGCCTAAAGAATGCATGAGTGACTTATCAGAGACTAGTCAATTCAATGTTCGCTGAACAGATTGGGAAGAGCATGGAAGTTTATGTTGATGATATGCTAGTCAAGAGCAAACATGCTGACTAACACATCACCAACCTATCTGAAACTTTCACCATTCTGAAGAGGTATCGAATGAGGTTGAACCCCAACAAATGTGCCTTCGGCGTAGGCTCTGGCAAATTCTTAGGCTTCATAATAAGCCAACGAGGCATTGAGGCTAATCCCAAGAAGATCAAAGCAATCCTCGGCATGAAGGAACCGGTAACTTTAAAAGACATCCAGAGCCTTACTGGCAAGGTGGCAGCCTTAACTAGGTTCATATTTAAGGCCACAAACAGATGTGCTCCTTTCTTCAAAGCACTTAAGGGAAGTAAGAAGTACATTACATGGACTGATGAATGTGCCAAGGTCAAGAACCTCAAAGACTACATGAGTAAAGCCCATTTGCTTTCCAAAGCTGAGGTTAATGACACTCTCATTATCTATCTATCGGTATTGGCTTCAGCAGTAAGTTCCGTTCTCATTCGAAATGATGGTAATGTCAAACGGCCTATCTACTACGCTAGCAAGGCCTTACAAGATGCGAAGAAACGATACTCCAACATTAAGAAATTGGCTTTAGCATTGGTCATGTCTGCTCGAAAACTTCACCCTTACTTCCAAGCACACTCCATCATCGTGCTTACCAATCATCCTCTTCGACAGATACTCCAAAGTCCTGACACTTCAGGCCGAATGGTCAAATGGGCGATAGTATTAGGTGAGTTTGACATCTCTTACCAACCAAAGCCAGTTGAGAAGGGCTAAACAATGACAACCTTCATCGCCGACTTCACATATCATGTTGACATTGTTTCTACGCCTAAAGAAGTGGTTTTATTACCCTCGGAAGCTCAGAAAATAGAACCAACAGCCCCAGCATGGAGTCCATATATTGATGGCTCATCCAACCAACAGGGTTGTGGAGCAGGACTAGTTTTTACGACCCTTGACAAAGTGGCAATAAAGTATGCTCTTCGTTTCAAATTCAAGGCATCGAATAATGAGGCCGAATATGAAGCCCTTCTAGCAGGCTTACGTTTGGCCAAACACCTTGGGGTTAAATGAATTGATATCTTCAATGACTCCCAATTGGTGGTTAACCAAGTTACCAACAACTTTGATGCTAAGGATAGCTCCATGGTAGCATATCTAGCACAAACACAATTGTTGCTCAAGCACTTCCACTACCAGATCACCCAAATTCCTCGAGCGGCAAACAGTCATGCAGACGCTTTGGCTTGCCTCGCCTCAGCAGTGGAAGACAAAATTGGGAGAAAAATTCAGGTCGAATTGTTGGCAGCACCAAGCACTATGACTACGAAAGTGTGCATCTTACAACAGGGGGATAATTGGATTACCCTGATTTATAAATTCCTTGCGCATGGTACCCTCCCAAACGATCAAGTCCAAGCTAAGCAGATTCGATACAAGGCTACCCGTTACTTGATCATTAATGACCAACTCTACAAACGGGGTTTTAACCTACCATACCTAAGATGCCTTACGCCCGCGGAGGCGGAAATTATCCTTCGGGAAATACATGAAAGAGTCTGCAGAGATCATGCTGGATCTCGATCCATAACACACAAGGCTTTTCGCCAAGGATATTGCTGGCCAACACTCCACCAAGATGCCATCAAAATATCTCGCTCATGTGATAAGTGTCAACGCTACGCAACTACTCCTCACTCCCCTCTTGAGCCTCTCACTCCTATGATCAGCCCTTGGCCATTGGCCCAAAAGGGACTTGATTTGATCGGCCCAATGCCTGCAGGGAAGGGCAAGGTCCGCTATGCAATCGTTGCAGTTGACTACTTCACAAAGTGGGCTGAAGTAGAACCCTTGGCAACCATTACTGAGGTAAAAATAGAAGACTTCGTATGGAAGAACATCCTTCGCAGATTCGGCATTCCCAATGCGATAGTCACTGACAACGGGCAAAAGTTCGACAATAATAAGTTCAGGATGTTCTGCTCTAAGTTCAACATCAACTTATGTTTTGCCTCCCTAGCTCATCCCCAATCTAATGGACAAGTCGAAGCCATCAACAAAATAATGAAGCGAACTTTGAAAACCAGCTTGGATAAGGTTAAAGGTTGTTGGCTATAATTTCTACCCCAAGTTCTTTGGTCATACCACACTTCGTATCGGAAATCAACAGAAGAAACCCCATTCTTACTTGCCTTTGGTATAGAGGCAGTTGTCCCAGTTGAGTTTGACCAAGCAACGTTCTGAGTCCAGAACTACGTGCAAAGCGAAAATGACAAACAACTTACCCTCAACTTAGATCTAGTCGAGAAACACATAAACCAGGCTCACTTGAGGAATGTCGCCTACAAGCAGTGCATCTCCAACTACTATGACTCAAGGGTCAAACCTCGTTATTTCAAAGTGGGGGACTGGGTATTGAAAAAAAGATTACTTTGCGACAGAGTCCCGAGTGAAGGAACACTTAGTCCAAACTGGGATGGACCGTTTGAAGTTGTTGGCATCAGTCGCCCTGGCTCCTACAAGCTTAGAAGCTTCGATGGCAAGACCTTTGGCCATCCATGGAACGCTGATCACTTGAAGTACTATTACAAGTAAACTCACATTGTACAAGTGTTAAGCTTCAGTCGTTCGGCATCCTATGTAACGAAGACTATTTGGCATGAATTCAGTAAAGAGGTGATTTAGACAGCTCAGTCCTAATCCTTTACATTCCTAGCAATGAAACACTCGGGTTCAAAGCTTCAACATGAATGCTTCCAACATGAAACAAAGTCTAAGTATATGTCAACAAGACTATACAAATAAACGAACAGCTTCACAGTATATTCGTTCAATCATACATTCCAACACATTCATACATAAGCCAACTGTGCTTCGAAAGGGTTCAACATATTTTGTGTCATTCGACACTTGCTACAATGTGCCTCGACACCTTGCCCTTACTCTCACCAACCAGGTGATGAAATGTGAAGAAAGAACTCATATTCATGCCACCAACCGGGTGATGAAATGTACAACTCGTACTCTCCTTCATGCCACCAACCAGGTGATGAAATGTACAACTCGTACTCTAATATCATTTGGAAACTTGCCACTCATGCCACCAACCAGGTAATGAAATGTACAACCCGTACTCTCCTTCATGCCACCAACCAGGTGATGAAATGTACAACCCATACTCTAATATCATTTGGCAACTTGCCATTCATGCCACTAACCAGGTGAATAAGGAACTCATCTTTGTGCCACCAACTAGGTGATGAAATGTGATGAAAGGTGATAAAGGAACTCACCTTCATACCACCAACCAAGTGATGAAAGTAACTCACTATTCATTCCACCTACCAGAAGACGAGTGGTACAACTTATACATGTGAACTCCTAGCATTCACAAATAATAAAAAACCCTCAAGCTTAACAACTCAACTAGGGGAGCTCTTATGCCCAACAAGAGTTATAGTCACCAACAAAGTCTTATTGCAAGCCAATAACAACTTCAGTGCATGGCACATGAAGATCAAGCTATTCAGCCATCTTGCATTTGCTTTAGACATTTCTCCTCTGTAACAATGCAAACACTACAACTCGTAGAAAGCTTCACACACTCTTGATCAAGACAGTGTGAAGCAAAACCAATTTATGGTGCCAACAAGAGCTTCATCAAAGGAGTTCAACCACAATTCTCAAAAGCTTCACACACTCTTGATCAAGACAGTGTGAAGCAAAACCAATTTATGGTGCCAACAAAAGCTTCATCAATGGAGGGCAACCACAATTCTCAAAAGCTTCACATGCTCTTGATACATTACCTTATGCATCTCCATCGGTTAAAGATACCACCCCTGAATGGAGGAAGAGTACTTCCAGAGAAGATGCCACATCTACCTATGAGATAGATAAGGCAAGTGAAGACGATACCACAATTCGATACTTAGAAGTTTCGTGATTACTCAACAGCTTGGATCTTGCAAGTCCTCAACCGAGGATCTTTCCTCACTGAGGAGCTTATCTTGCAAGTCCACAAAACTAGAATAAAGTTCAATTTTTCTGCAGTTTCTCTTTGGTAGGGATGATGACAAGTGATTACATATTACAATATTCTTAGTTTTGGTTTGTTTGTCATGTTCCTTTACTCTGACATTCAGCTTTAGACTCAACGGCGCAAGATCTCAGGAAAGCTAAAGAAAGAGATATTAGCTTGCTTGGAGTTGAGGTAAGGGATTTAGAGATTAATAATTGAGTAGAATTTTATGAATAAATTATTTACTTATTTTGATAAAGTTTATATGCTTATGTTTCTATTGTAATTGAGTGATTTGCTTACTTGATATTATGAATCATGTATTTGATACCTTGGTGCCTATCTACCAGAATAAGAATAGAAAAGCTGAAAAAGATGAAGTATAGAAAAGTAGTGGGTCCTGACAGTATACCAATTGAACTATGGAAAGTCTTAGGAGACACGGGTATAGCATGGCTCATAAACATTTTCATTAAGATTTAGAAAACGAAGAACATGTCCAATAAGTGGTGAAAAAGCACTTTGGTGCCATCGAAATAAGTAGAGTAGAATATATCCAAGGATGTGTTTGATGAAGGGATGCAATGAGAAGTGAGAATCTATTAAGGACAAATTGAAGGCTTTCCCACTACCATAGGGTTACATCAAGGCTCAGCTTTAAAATCCTTACCTTTTTGTATTGGTAATAGATGAGTGAAAGGGACATATTCGAGATAATATCCCTTTATGTATGCTTTTTGCAAAGGATATAATGCTAATAGATGAAACGCAGAACTAAGTTAATGTGAAGCTAAAGGACTTCGTCTAAGTAGGTCAAAGATAAAGTATATGGAGTTCAAATTCAGTAGAAATGGGGATCTAAATGAGATAGGGGTGAGGACTGGAGATCATGAAGAACCAAAGAGTTAATGTCTTCGTTATCTCGGAGTTGGTGAAGGCAAGGGTGGATATAGTGGTGTTGGATAGCTCTCAGGGGAACTCCATTTATCAGATTGAGACGGTAAAGTATGTGAAGACAATGTACCCAAATTTGGATGTAGTTGATGGGAATGTGAACGAATAGCGATGCGCCATATCCTCAAATCTTCACACAAGCATCCACTAACCCGAAGCTTAGGTTCGATCCATGAAATCACATGTCAAACATGTTCTATGGGAAAGCTGATTACTAAGCCTTCTTATGACAAGATTCGTTCGAATCCTCTCATTTTTCTACAACGGATTCAACCTCCATTTGGACCATTTAGATATTTTATGGTTTTGGTTGACGCTTCCACACGTTGGTCACACGTGTGCTTGTTGTCCACACGAAACGCTGTATTCTCCAAACTGTTGGCTCAGGTTATCAAGCTCAGGGCTCACCACCCTGATTATCCGATCAAATATATTCGATTGGATAATGCTGGAGAATTCACATCTAAAACTTTTGATGACTATTACATGTCGGTAGGGGTTGAAGTTAAACATCATGTACCCCATGTTCATACCCAGAACGGCCTGGCAGAGGCTTTCATTAAGCGCTTACAAATGATTGCTCGATCGTTGGTCATACGTACCAAGCTCCCGATCGCTGCTTGGGGCCATGCAATATTGCACGCAGCAAAGTTGGTCCGCCTGAGGCCTGTTGCGACACAACCATTTAGTGCCCTTCAGTTGGTCACCGGATGTGAACCCGACATATCGCATCTGCGTGTCTTTGGTTGTGCGGTATATGTGCCGATCTCGCCGCCCTTATGTACAAAAATGGGGCCTCAACGAAGGATGAGAATCTATGTCGGATATGATTCTCCTTCGATTATTCGTTACTTAGAACCTTTGACAGGTGATCTGTTTACCACTCATTTTGTGAATTGTCACTTCTATGAGATAATCTTCCCGTCGTTAGGGGGAGATAAGAACGTCAACGTTCCTAATGAACGACGTGAAATTATCATGGACGACTCCCACTTTGTCTCATTTAGATCCCCGCACCGCTCAGTCCGAAGCTGAAGTGCAGCGCATATTAGATCTCCAGAGCATAGCTCAGAGCATGCCAGATGCTTTCACGGATCTAGCACGCATGACAAGATCACATATTCAGCTGCGAATACGCCTGCAAAGATGGATGTACCAGATGTACGACGGACTGCCCTTTTGGAAGCCGGGATGTTAATTCTGGTGATCCACGTACATTAGCGGCTAGCCAATCCTCTCCCCCTACACAAAAGCATGGCAGACCCCTTGGTTCAAAGGATTCACACCCCTGAAAAAGGAAAACCACGGCACAAGGTCCTGAAGAGCCTACCATGAATCTGACTATCACTTACTCATTCTACCCAACTCATGAGGAAATTCTAGATTACGGAAGCGTCCTTGAAGAGACGAATCCTCCTCCCAAGACTCGTGAGATTTTGGTCTATTATGCTAGCTTAGATGATGTGTGGTGTAGAAATGAGATGATTGTCGACGATGCATTAGCATTTGCATTAGCTACTGAGATCATGTTGAGCCATGACATTGAACCGCGTTCCGTTGATGAATGTCGACGTAGAGCTGATTGGTCAAACTGGAAATAAGCAATCCAAGTCGAACTCGATTTACTTGCAAAACGTAAGGTGTTTGGACCTGTAGTTTCTACTTCTCCACATGTGAAGCCCATTGGCTACAAGTGGGTTTTCGTTTGGAAGCGTAATGAGAAGAACAAGATTGTGCGTTACAAAGCTCGTTTTATAGCAGAAGGTTTCTCGCAACGCCCTGGGATTGACTATGACAAAACTTACTCACTCGTTATGGATGTGATTACTTTTCGCTACCTTATCATGTTGGTAGTTTTCGAAAAACTAGATATGCAGCTGATGGACGTAGTAACCGAGTATCTCTATGGGGATCTTGATACGGAAATTTATATGAAAGTTTCCGAATGACTTACATTGACTGGTTCAAATATTTCCAAACCCCGGTACACGCTCTCAATTCGGATGAGGCGTTCAATCTACGGTTTGAAACAATCCAGAAGAATGTGGTATAACCGTCTGAGTGAGTATTTGACTAGTCAGGGATATGTGAACAACGAACTATACCCTTGTGTGTTCATTAAGAAGTCACAATCCGGATTTACGATTGTTGCAGTATATGTCGATGACATGAATCTCATCGGAACTCCTTAAGAGCTCGCGAGAACTGCTTCACACCTGAAGTCGGAATTTGAGATGAAAGATCTAGGTAAGACTCGATACTTTCTCGGTCTCGAGATAGAGCATTGTTTGGATGGAATTCTAGTACATCAATCGAACTGCACCCAGAAGGTCTTGCACCGTTTTAATGAGGATAAAGCGAAGTCTTCGAGTACTCCTATGGTCGTTCGTACGCTAGATGCAAAACGAGATCCCTTTCGTCCGAATAAGGATGATGAAGAGATTTTGGAGCCTGAAGTTCCTTATCTAAGTGCAATAGGCGTTTTATTGTACTTAGCTCAATGCACTAGGCCCGAAATCTCCTTTGCTGTTAATCTTTTGGCAAGATACAACAATGCACCAACACGCAGACACTGGACTTGCATGAAAGACATCTTCCATTACCTTAAGGGTACTACGAATTTGGGCTTATTCTATCCCTATGAATCCTCAAGTGATGCTGCACCCTATGCTCATCGAGTTGATTGTCGCCTTGTTGGTTATGCCGACGCTGGATACTTATCCAATTCACACAAGGCGCGTTCTCAAACGGGTTATGTCTTTACCGTTGGAGGCACCGCAATCTCTTGGAGGTCAACTAAACAGACCTTAGTTGCCACTTCATCTAACCATGCTGAAATTCTCACTTTACATGAAGCAACTCGGGAATGCTTTTAGTTGAAAGCAGTAGTGGGCCATATTCGAAGCTCCTGCGATCTTCATCCCACCGTTAATGCCCCGACGATGATTTTTTAGGACAACACAGCTTGCATCGAACAGCTCAAGAAGGGTTACATCAAAGGAGACAACATCAAGCACATTGCGCCGAAGTTTTTCTTTACACATCAACAACAAGAGCATCAGAAGATTGAAGTCATGCAAATCCGTTCACAAGACAATCTGGCCGACCTCTTCACCAAATCACTGCCGAAGGCGACGTTTCAGAAGCTTGTTCATGGAATTGGTATGCGTAAACTTTCTGAGTTGTAACTTTGCTATTTCTCTTTGGAATTATGTCAAACTCAGGGGGAGTATCCTGTAGATACTTGCTTGATCTTAATGTACTCTTTTTCCCTACGATTAGGAGCATTTTTCCCAATTGGTTTTTGCTACCTAACTAGGTTTTAACGAGACACCCACCTTGGGCTGGTCATATCCCTGATAATGTCCTGTAGACGTTTCTTTTGACTTTGCATTTCGCATACATTTTTCCTTAGACTATGGATTTTGTCCCTACTTGGGTTTTTGCCATATCCTTAGGGTTTTTTAGTGAGACTTACTACTTATGCAAGTTCCTACCTTATTGAGAATAAGCGTTGTTCCTTGGAATCAGTACCGACGAGTCGACTTCCTCAACTTTTGCATGATGCTAAATCTACCTTGAGTATTTACACACTCAAGGGGGAGTGTTGTGAACATTCCTAGTTTAAGTATGATTGTGTAAATCCTAGATTAGATTTGATTCTAGTTATGTTTTCCTATTAGAGAAGAAGGAATATCTTCTCTCCCTTTACTACTATAAATAAAGGCACAATGTAGGAGGGATAACAACACACATTCCCCTACAATTCTACAAACACACATCTCTCTTCCCTCTCTCCCTCTGTCGCCGGCCCCTCTCCCTTTGTCAAATAAAAATAGACCACAACAGTTTGTTTGTTGTTGCTTTTGTTGTAATATTTGTATGTTGTTCTTCAACCAAGATTAAGTACAATCTTCAACTAATTACAATCTTTTTTTTATAGCAGAACCAATTGGATTGAGTTGACCATAATTTATTTTTGGGAGTTTT
>OY720342.1:2500-42500 GCA_963082935.1 Malus x robusta
GTTTGGTTGGGTAATGGCTCGCATCTTTCCCGCCTTGTTCGGTTTCGGTATCCAGTAGCGGGACATGGGCGAGAACTTGAACGTAAAGCTCATTAGCTTAGCTTTTAATTCGCCTATTTCTTGACTGGAGTGCCTCTCTTGATAGAGCGGTTTCATCTCCCATAGATAATCCATAATTAAGGCATAGTTTCGTCATTAACGGCATTCGATTAACTTCTTTTCCGTCAAGGAACTTATCCCGAACGCTTTCATACACTGTTTTTCTGACATGGGTTGACATCGCCTTAGATTTACAGTCCCTTCATTCGCTCCTCATTACCGGAGCGGTATACCAATAAAAAAAATAAAGAAAGGGTATCCTGCCCCTTCCTAAATCTCGACACCCCGAGGAGGATGGGGCCCCCGTTCGCTAACCCCTTGATCCTTTCTTTTCTTATTTCTTTTCTTTATTATCTCGTTTTATTCCCTTAAGAATAATAGAGATAATCAGCTCTTTAGTTGAAACTGGCTGCTATCTTCCTAAACAGGAAAGGGGGAAGAGCTTCTATTGAATTTCTTTGAGTAAGGGCTTTCTGAAAAGGCGTAGCTGCAATTGGGCTTCGGTTTGTACTTGAATCGATCTTGCCTTGGTGTTGCCCGAAGGGCAAGATTGACCTTTCTCCTCCGTTAACAGACTAGGCTAAGAAAGCAGAAAATCCCGATCTTCTCACCATTTTTTTCTCTTTGCTTTGAATAGCTATCGTACTCAAGGGATGAAGGAATGGATGCAGACTAAGAAAATTTTTCAATCGGTTCAGATTTAGCATTCCTAAATATAGGACCTGCAACGGCAGAGACTTTTTGAGCTCTTTCACTCCGTTAAATAGTTACTATGTTCGGAATCATAGCAGGAAAGACGAGCTAAGCTTGAAAACTTCTAGGCAACAAGTCTTTGATTCGATTGATTTTCACTCTTTCATCCAAAAACTCTAACTAGTCCATCAGCCAAACCCTTCCCCTATTCGTCCAGTGAAGAAGTTAGGCATATGTAGCAAAGGAAGCAGTCCCATGCCTAAGGGACTTTTTTTCAATGGAAAGAATAGGCTTGGGCTCACCATCCAAGCTCCCTCCTAGAACGGAAATTGGGCTGCAGTTCTGTCTTTCCTTAGAATCAATATCGTAGCGTAGAGTAATCACAGAAGTCAAAGTCAGACAAGAGTTTACTAGGATTTTGAAATCCGTTGATTGAATGTCTATTACACTTTAACATCCTAGGAAGTTTTAACTGTTGTTTCATACCAAGGGAATTCTATAATAAGTGCATTTACCCTGAATCAAGAAATCCCAAGATCTCTCGAGAAGAGGAAGAAGAGTTGGCAGAGATTCTCTCAACAATAAAAAAGAAGAAGCAAGAATATAATCATTGAATTTCAATGCTCGGGCCGGGGAAGCTTTATTTGATGGCAGCTAGATGGCTCTGTAGCCTTTTCCGGGGTAAGGAAATCTTGATTCAAGGGCATGATGGAATTGATTTAAGTAAGAGTTGCTCCGTGGGAAGAGATTTTCTCGATTGTTTAGTAGTCAAGCAATCTCCGAGAAGAGTTTAGCAGGGAAAGCTGCTTTTTTTCTACTACTTTCATCGGAATTGGCTTAGTGTTCATTTTACCATATCTTAGTACAAGTACAAGGAAGCGAAGGCGACCATGGGAAGCTTTGCTTTGGCTTTGGTTCGGTTTTCCGAGGGTGAGAAAAGAAAGATAATATCAACAGACCAAAGGAAAACAACTGAGCAAGATAGATGCCACTAAACTAGCTACTGCCATAAAGAATTAAAAGATTTCGGAGTAGTAGAAGTAAACAGTTCAACTTATCCCAACCCCAAAGGGAATCCAATCCAGCCTTGGAAAGAGGTTCAGCTAGCCCAATGTTAGTCGGACTAGGAGCGTAAGCCACTCGACTGTCAGGAGAGGAGCGAGGCTAGGCTTGAACTGAACGTGGGTAGCATTTGAACGCGCGGAGCGAAGAGCTTTAGAGGGTAGGGGCGAGCTTTAATTGAAGCAGGGAGTCAATTAACAACGAGGCCGTAGTTTACTAATAAGGACTATTGCGACTAATATAGCTACCCTGAAGAGAAGGAGGGCCACAAACAAGAGCATATTTTTTAGATATCCCCACAATTAGAGCTATTAGCTTAGCTGGAGTTTTGCTTGGTCGGCTGAGTACGGAACGCTAGCTCTCTCTACTTTAACACTTCGTTTACTGCTGGCCCGGAGTAAGACGTGCCACCTTAATGCACTAGCCAGTTAGAAGGATTTGAACTCTTACTGAACCGGCCTTCGAGACGAAAGGAACGAAAGCAGGCAACATGAATATGCTACTTCCTGCGAGAATGCATTATTATAATGGTTTGTCATGTTCCTACTCTAACTCCTGCGAGAATGGCCCTCCCTACTACAGACTACGCTCGGAAAGTCGGTGATAAGCAAGAAGAGAAGAATTTGAAAGAAGAAAGATGAAGTCCTTGCATGAGAACCACACCTATGAGTTAGTAAAACTACCCAAAGGAAGAGGGGCACTCAAGAACAAGTGGGTGTACAAGCTGAAAAGTGAAGAGAATAGTTCACAACCAAGGCAAGATTGGTTGTGAAGGGCTTCAATCAGAAACAAGGCATTGACTTTGAAGATATTTTCTCACCGGTGGTGAAGATGACTTCCATTAGAGCAGTTCTTGGTTTGGTTGCAACGATGAATTTAGAGGTTGAGCAGCTTGATGTGAAAACTGCATTCCTTCATGGTGATCTTGAAGAGGAAATTTACATGGAGCAACCCGAGGATTTAAACAGACAAAAGCAAGAGGATGCTTACTATAGAACAATAGAAGAAGGTAGTCCCTACAGAAAGAAAAGGCCAAGTCCTTCATGGAGACCTAGGATTCTAAACCTTAAAGAACTACCTGTAAGTTAAGGAAGTAGTTAAAGCGAAACTGTTAAGGAGTTCAACTGCTTAACCATAGGTTTAAATATCCTCGACCATAGGGAAAGGAGGTTCCTAAGGGTAGTTTCTTTCTTAAAGGAGGGATTAAGATTAGCGTAGCGATATGGATTAAAGAAAGCCCTAAACCTTAACCTTATTTCTTACCTTAAAGCCATAAATAACAACATTGAGAGCTCCTTATGGTTAAATGAACGTAGTGAATGTAGCTATATCATTCAATAACAACCATAAATAAGACCCTTAGTAGCTAAAGCAGTCCATATAGTTGCTAAAGAAGCTAAATAACAACCATAACCATCAATAACAATCATAAAGCAGTTCCTACATAAAAATTACAACATTATAAAAAAGATTTTCTCCCCTGCTGGTGTGCTTACTCCACTCAATAGTTCAGAGGTCGGTTTCTACTCCAACTCGTTTACCGACCCCAACGAGCCACTATGTACTCTTAATGTTGGGGCACTACTGGTCGAGATCTTTCTTAACTTTCCACCTAGCTATTGACTGGAGCGGGACGGGAACTATTGAAATCAATTAAATAGAAATAAAAAAAAAGGTGAACTCATTAGGAAAGATGCCAGGATTATACTCAAAGAATAGCAGCGGTACTCTCCGAAGTAAGCCCTGAAAATAAAGGTGCTTCACTATGGTAACCAGAACAGAGCCTCGGCCCCAGATGCTATGGAACACCTTTCCTTCCTTGCCAAGGGCAGCTCCTCGACCAAGCAACCAATTACCACCCTAAAACGTAGCCACTCACCCGGGAATAATTCCTGCTCAGATCTCAATCCTAGACTTTTTCTCTTCTACGCCGTCCTTAGGCAAGCTCGGTTGTAAAGGGAAAGGCTCCAGGATTACAAGCCATAATCTAAAAAGTGAATAAACCCGGATACGAAACAAAGTTTGTAGGTTTACGAGTTCCATCCAGAGAAGGCATGGATTCTAACGGAGGAGAGCGTACAGGGGTACGACCGGATAAAGTCGGGAACCGTCGGGTCCGCAGATTCTTTAGAGTGAAGTGATTCATGGGAAGAAGAAAGGCACATATAACTGAATTCCGCCCCTACTTCAATGTACTCCCCAAGACCTTGAGGCAAGAATGGGCAAGTGAGGTCATATATGGAAGAACCAACACAGGAAGGAAAGCGTACTTCTAAAGGGAGAAGTCAGTTGATTTCACTCGCCAGCTCCTTCTTGGCGGCGATTACAAGAAATTCCCTGTTTCGGTTGCTTCTAGTTCAAAAAAGAAAAGCGGACTACGCAGTAAGGCGAAATGAGGCCACCCTAGCCCATTGAGTGCTCTACTTACTTTACACTGGGTTCATATATAAAGAAACTAATTAAAATAAAACAAGCTTACGAACCAGTCCTATCCCAATGTCGGCAGGTGCAGTTAAGAAACGTTTCCAATTTCCCATAGAATCTCGGGGGTTTTCCTAGCCACTATAAGGGGGGTGGGTTTGAACCTGTACCCTATGAGATTGGGAAGAAAATCAAACTACAAGCAACTACAGTAAGGGAGGCACGGTCCAAGAAACGACCAGGTACATAATCTCACACTTGCCCCTCTTGGCTGGCATGGGTCCTTTAAGGCACAGGTCAACTAAACGATAAGTGTGGTCGTGATGGTCCACTTGAGACGCCACTACTCCCATGACTATCCGAACTGAGGCAATCTTTTGTCAGGTGCAGGGCCATAAGTCAAGGTGACGAGAGCTGACCTTGGACCATTAAGACTGACGGTTCGATCCACCAGTGGAAGAGTTGAAAACCTACTCCTGGGTGACATGAAACAATCGACGATCTACTGCTCCCTCATACACAGGAGGATCAGCCGAAGAATCGCGATCTATGGCAATTTTGGTTTCAACAGAAGGTCAGTTCAAGTCATCTCATTGATGCTTCTTATCACCTGTCACAACTCTCGAAAAATGGCTCTCTTTTTTAGGCTAGGTTCTGAAAGAATTCCACTTTAGACAAGTCTAGCAAAGCAGCCTGTTATGCCAATACAGAATCCATCTTGAAGAAGACAGCAACCTAGTTAGTGGCAAACAGTCAAAGAAAGTGCCAATGGAGAAGCACGAGCTATCTACTATAGTTCCTGTCTTTGTCAGTGGAACAAACAAAGGCAAAGGAAGAGGGAAAGGGAGTCGGAAATCCAGAACAACATCAATGGGAAACAATGCAACCAAAATGGCCAAGACACCATGATTTCCAAGCCTAGAAAAAGGCAACATGAAGGAATGCAGATCGATGAAGATGTTGCGTTGCCTTGTGACAATAAAAGAAATACAAATGATATGGATGCTGAACAGGTGGAGGGGACCAACCTTGATGGGTCCTCCAAATCCCTACCAACGCTTCCTCTAGACAGAGTAAGGCCAGCCGACCCTGTAGGTATCTCTCTTTTTCTCCAATTCTCAGAGCTGCTTCCACCAGAAACCGTTCTTCCACCTCTTGGCTCCAACTCAAAACAGAGCATAACGTTCCTTCCGCAACGCAAGGCCGATATGTTTCGTAGCAGCCAAGGATGAGTTTGATCCATTAGGTTCTTCGATTTGTTCGGATATACTACTCTATCTATGGCTGCTCTTGTTAATAAGGGCAATCGTTGAAACCTTTATTTCATAACCTTCTGGCTTCTTTTTCTTTACTATCTCAAAAAAGAGTTCTGTTAGGTTCTTAGTAGCTAGCAGTGAAATGTTTCCTCCCGCTTGTCAATTAATCTTTGGACTCGTAAATGGTGGGTGTCCTATTCAAAGAAAAAGTAAATAAAACCGCTTCTGGTCTAATTCTTGGGCAATCATTGAGTTGGGGCCTACTATAAAGTAAACCTCAGCTACGTAGCACATTAGCTTCTTCCATTCATTCGATCCATTAGGTTCTTCAATTTGTTTAGAGAAGAAACGAGAGACAAGAAAACATCTTTGATTACGATTAAAAGGAACAATCTCAAATGGACCAAGATCAAATTTCGGGTCATTTCTTGGTGAACATGATCTGCCATAATCTCTTCGATCCCTTCATTTATGTGCCAGAATAAAGAGATATTTGGTAGGAAAGTGGAAGATACTTTTTTGTATATGAAAATCAAAGGGAGTGGGAAAGCTGCTGTAATTCTTTGGAAAAGCCCGATTCTCTTTGTCTTCGAGCTTTCATTCCTCAATCCACTGTTTCGTTCCTTCATATACCTCCCCACCAATAGATAGAGACAAATGGGAATAACCGAACCACGTCTACAAAATGCCAGTACCATGCAGCTGCTTCAAAGCCAACGTGATGCTCCTTGGTCAGATGACCAAGATATTGGCGAATACCACATATGATCAAGAAAAGAGTACCTATAATCACATGAAAACCATGAAAGCCAGTTGCTAAGAAAAAGGTAGAACCATAAATACTGTCCGAAATAGTGAAGGGTGCTTGATAATATTCCATTCCTTGAAAGCCAGTGAATACTAGAGCCAGTGAAACGGTAGCTACTAAAGCGTAAACTGCTCGTTTTTCCTTCCCCGCGAGTATAGCATGATGAGCCCAAGTTACGGCAGCTCCGGATGAAAGGAGAATAGGGGTATTAAGAAAAGGGATTTCCCGAGGATCTAAAACCCCAATCCCTTTTGGGGGCCAAATACCTCCGATCTCTACCGTAGGTGCCAAAGAAGAATGAGAAGAAGCCCGAAAAAAAGCAAAAAGGAACATAACCTCCGATACGATGAACGGAATAAAACCATATCGAAGTCCTAATTGTACAACTTTGGTATGATGTCCTTCCAACGTGGATTCACGTAGAACATCGCGCCACCATACGAACATGGTATATAGGATAAATATGAGGCCCAAACTGAGAAGTGTTGCACCCCCTTGAAATGGGTGCATGTACATCACACCTCCTACGGTGGTTGCCAAAGCTCCGAGTGAACCCGAAATAGGCCATGGACTTGGATCTACCAAATGATAAGAATGCCTCTGAGATTCAATCATAAACCACTTTGCCTCGGTTGTATGTAAACCCCCCCTTCACCCCCACCCCCTAAAGTGGTAAAGAAGGGCTTAAAATTTATTTTTTTCTATCTGACAGGACAAACAAATAGGAAGGGATGGTTCTTTCATTGCATTGATAGAAGTCTAACTAGAAAAAGATCTCTCTATTACTTTGAGAAGAGAATCGTTGGTTTGACCGACGAACTACGTGGAAAAATGGACCTTCTTTCTTTGATTTTCAGCAAGCATTTTTGGAAAGTCACAATTCTATTCAGTTCGGTTTCGGAAAACTTGCTGGTCGCGGATTAGTGCGTTCCGCGCCGCCGGCGTCCTTAAATCAAAGGCGCAGGTTGATCTCTCTGGTTGAGGCTGCATTCATTTTGACACGTGGGAAGGGCTTACTCTCCTAGTGGCTCGGCTTGGTCTCGCTCCCTTCCCGCACTATTCCTCCCCACTAAAAAGATTGATAATCTCAATAACCTTTCTGAACGTCCGTCTTCGCGGGGCGATTTGAAAAGGGGTATATCTTTCTTGTAGTGCCTTCCATTCCACTATTCTGATCGAGAAAGAATCTCTTCCTAACGACCAAGTCATAGTGAGATTAAAAAATGATGCTTCCTTGGCCGTGTGGAACATGGATTAGCATTATGTCATTCCTACAAGTGATCACCCATCCAGGATTGGAAGAAGTGCTATATGAGGACTTCGAGATCAAATCTAATATGTTTCTTTCCATTCCTCGCGAGCCACTTATTTCTCCGAAACAAGAGATCAAAGTGATTTTCCTCCTTTTTCCCAATAAGTCGACGGCGTTACACCATTGGGATACTTCGAATAAACTAGAGTACATATAGGATACACCGGTGCTAAAACCTTTTCTCAAGATATCTTCCAAACTGTTGGGGTCGTTGCTCCGGATGTTGTTCCCCCGGTGTGAAACCAGTTGGTTCCGTAGTTTTAGAATTCTGCTGATCCCAAGTACTCCATCTCCATCATTGCATATGGGAATATAGAAAGTAAAGAGGAAAAGGCATGACCAGAAGAATTGTGTGAAATAAGTGAATTTATCCAGTTGAGGCATTCTTGATTGAAAAAAAATGATTCCCTCCAGAAAAAAAGTAGTTCTTACCTTCCTGTACGAGTAGTGAAGAACTATAGAGAGCTGTGGTTGGTTGTTGACCAACGGAAAGCATGGGAGAAAGAAGGAGTCACAGCCAGAGATCAAAATTATGAATTGCTCTCACCACCCGGAATGCTCTGCCGAGTGCCATTTCTTGCGATTTGGTCCAAAAAACTATCTAAGGTACGTTCAGAAAGCACGCTCGCCCTAGTCGGGTGGTTAAAGAGGATTGTCCGGATTTCGTGTCTCTTTATTACAACACTAATCGGGTTATATCCATCGTGCACCAATGCTGCTTCTATCTTTTTTTCTACCAGCACCTGCTTTTCCAGGATCCCCAACAATACGCAGTTATCCCGCCAAGTGTTTCGACCCATGAAATACAACCCTAACCGTAGATGAAGTTCTCTCGTCCGAAAAGCATCGCCCATTAAAGGCCGGTATAGCTGCGGAACTTCCGGCGGGATTTCATCAATCTGCACTGGTGCCCCTTGGGGAACACCGGTGTCGGCGGGAACCTCCGGATGTAAACCTACCGCCGGAGCCGGAGAAGAAATTCTACCGTCGCAGGCGGCTACGGTGCCGTTTAAGCACAACAAAATAAAAATCATATTCAAAGTAAAAGTAAAAAAAGAGAGAGGTGGCCTGGCAGGCAAAAGCTCTATTTCCCTTTTTTTATGTAAAGAAAAAGCGCCAACGCCAATAACGAGGGTTAAGCTTAAATACAAATACATAGTTGAAACATTTATTACTGTGTGGACCATGGGCGTTGCCCCATATTCATATTCAACCGGACTTAAAGTGAAATACAAGTTTTTATAAAAATCATAATCATATGGACTTTTTCTTACTATATGAAATCCACACTTTGACACCTAAGATTCCGTAACGAGTAGATACTTTCGCAGGAGCATAATCTATTTTCTGGTTAAATACATTACGAGATGTTTTTCCATACTTTCCGCATTCAGTTCTAGCTATTTCTGCGCCTTTTGATCGACCTGAACAACATATACGGATCCCCTCAACCCCTTTTTTCATTACTAATGGAATATCCTTCACTATTTTACTAAAAATGGAACGAAATGATCTTGTTTTGTTTCTCAGTTGAAAAGAGATGTCTTGAGCAATCGGAGAAGCACTTTGATAAACAGATTTGATCTTGACCGACTCAATTAAGGTATTAGTGTTTGTTCTATTAGACAACAAAGATCGCATTTTTTTCACTTCGTTCAAATAAGAGTTGTACCCGCACGGAATTTGTCTGTTTCTCAGTATGATCTCTATCATCATCTCTATTCCCCTTATCAATTCTCCTATCCTATCTAGGTCTATGAATTTCTCTATCAATTCCATTACCTTATCCTTACCCATGAGGTTCCAACATTTGATCCTTAATTGACCTAGGAGTTGTTCCCGGGCATCCTCAAAAAAAAGGTTATTATACATCCCAACCCCATCCCTTGGAAAGAAAAAGGTAGCACCGAAAAAAGGAAAGAGCGGGATGGTGGTTTTTGTTGTTCCCGCGAAGCGAAGATCATTCGCTTGGCGAATGAAGCGGGTCAACCTCTTTTTGGCTTCGGCCAAACACTTTTTATCGCTGGTCGAGCTTTCTACAAACAAAGCGATGCGAGAACGTATTCTCTTATCTAAGCTTCTTCCCTGTGCATTCGCTCCTCCCATCGTAGATGGTTCAGCCACGCCCGGTGCCACGAAATGATTGAGAACTACGACGGGGTCGAAATGCATTTGGTTCTTTGTATTCAATAAGTATTGCATGACCGAATAATTGAAGGAGGGGCGCACTGCAGGGAGGGTCCTTTTAAGTAGATGACTCGTCGAGCCGTCGGAGCGGGACTTCTTTGGCAAAAAGAACTTGAATAACTTAGTTTTTCTGAAGGGGTCGTCATTTTCTATCAGGAACGCTATGCCATTTACAACCCCGGCGTATTTCGGATGCTTGAAGGCCCTGCTGACCCGAAGTGATTTAGAAAGATTCTTCTTTATCGATGGTGATCGGTCATGGTATCCATAGCGTTGCTTCTTTTTCGGCCAAATCCTAATTTCGTTTTGCTTCTCCCGGTCGTCGAGCCTGATCGACTCGACTCTTTTCCCGGACCCCCGGCCTCTCACTTCGTTTCGTTCTTCTTCTGTATCGCCGCTTGAATGAAGACACCCGATCGGCCCGACTTTACCAAATGCCCACCACCGGCCCTTCTCCTTTCCGGGTCTGGATTTTTCGCGTCGTTTCAGTCGTCGTGGTCGACGGGGAAGAAAGAAATGAATGAATGTTCTTTTGGGAAAATGTAGAATAATACACGTACCGAGACGAAAGCCAAAAGTAAGTCTCGTAGGTGGACGTATGGAACCGAAATAAGACCTCAGATTGACATCTTGATACACTAATTTACCATAATAATAATCACTAAACCAACTTGAATCTGAACTACGATTAAGATCAAGTCTTACCGAAATCGGATTTCCTTTTCGTGCCATATGCGCTTAGACTTTACTTTACCCCTTTTTATTCCCGGTCCAATATTTGTTCTCGAAAGTCTTCGTTTTCGTTGCTCTAAGGTACACCCGAGCACCTTTTGGTGATGCGATGGTTTGATCCTCACTTGAAGCCTTCAAACAAAGAAAGCACTTTTTCACTACTATATATACTAAAATTAGTTCATATACGAGATTTCTGTTCCATTCCTGCCGACACTAACTATATATAAGACCACTATAGTATGATGGACTAGGCGTCCCCAACTGCTACTGTTTTTGACTTCCCAAAAAAGGTCTTTGGCAATCTCAATCCTATTCTTCTGCTTCTCCGTTTGGATACATGGTAACATGTCCCCGCAAGGGAAAGGATGATGGGCGAACTCTTTCGAGCGGGGGTAACATTCCGGTCTTAAGCAAAGCCGTCCTGCCTGTACTGTTCAGTCAGTTGCATATTGGTAAGCATGATTGTAGAAATACAAATAGGCGAAGGATACTATACTAGCCAGACCGAACGGAGGGTTATATAACTCAAGTCTACTGCGGGCACGGGACGGAAGGATTATAGAATACTCCACTTACTGGTGGGACTTGCGAGGGGCGTGCCTGTCGATCCGGATGGCTGGCTGGTCAGGCCGAGCCAACGGTGCAACTCGATGATTTGTGGTCTTGGGACTGGAGTTCCTTCGCAGGGCGAGGGCAGTGCCCCCATCCCGCCTGAATTCCTTTTGCATTATGGATGACAAGGCGCCTTGTATGTGCCGGTTGTGAAGGCAAAGTAGGAGCTAGTATAATGGTTTCCGCCATGCTGCTGAAGAAAGGCTTGCGCAAGGGCCAGGAGACGTATCTGTCTGCCTTGGTGGTACAGGGGGGTCCGAGCCATAAGCTCTAAGGGGAAGAAGGGTGAGGTTAATAAATGTTCCAGCTAGGAATCTCTGTGGTGAAGATGTTTTCAAACTAGTGGAAAAATGTTTTGATCATGGGCACATTCCTGATGGTCTTGGCAGCACACTGATTACCTTGGTGCCTAAAGTGCAGAACCCCCTCTCTATGGCCCAATTCAGACCAATTTCCCTGTGTAACACCATCTACAAATGTATCACCAAAATCATTGTCAACAGACTGAGGCCTCCGATGGGTAAACTAGTTAGCCCCTGCCAAGCAAGCTTTATTCCTGGAAGGCAAATCACTTACAATATTGTCATTGCCCAGGAGGTTCTCCGCACTTTCAGAAGAACCAAAGGTCGAAGAGGATTCATGGCTTGGAAGATAGATCTTGCCAAAGCCTATGACAGATTAAAATGGAGCTTCATTATCACTTGTTTGAAGGATATTCGAATCTCTGGGAAACTTTTGCGCTTAATTGAAGACCTCTGTTGACTTCCAAATCATTCTAAATAAGGAATTTACTGAGAAATTTAAGCCTGCTAGGGGTGTCAGACAGGGTGACCCCCTGTCCCCTTATTTGTTCCTGCTATGTGTTGAAAAACTCTCTCAGTTGATTCAAGCTGCTGTGAATTGTGGAAAGTGGAAACCTGTTAAGGTATCTAGGAGGGGCCCTGCTATTTCTCACCTCTTTTTTGCTGATGACATAATTCTTTTTGCAGAAGCCTCTAGGAAACAGAAATTGTGCTGAACTGCCTTGAGACCTTCTGTGAAGCCTCTGGGCAGAAAATTTGTTTTGAGAAATCCCTTTTTTTGTGTTCTCCCAACACCCATTCTGACATTGCTACTAATATAAGCTTGATCTGTGGGTCCCCTCTCGCTAAGGACCTTGGCAAGTACCTTGGTGTCCCCTTAATTCACTCCAGAATTACCAAGAGTACTTACAGGGAAATTGTTGAAAAGGTGCAAAGTAAACTTGCCTCTTGGAAGGCCAAATCCTTATCTTTAGCTGGTCGTGCAACCCTGATACAGTCTGTTACATCTGCTATTCCCATCTATGCCATGCAGACAGTCAAATTGCCAGCAAGTGTGTGCAAGAAGGTGGATCAACTGAATAAAAGATTCTTATGGGGAGGTTCTGCGGATAAAGCCAAGGTGCACCTAGTTAAATGGAGCCAGGTTTGTTGTCCCAAAGTCAATGGGGCCTAGGCCTGAAACAAATGAATGCTATGAACTCGGCCCTTCTTGCCAAAGCCAGTTGGAGAATGATTCAAAGGGATGAGGGCTTATGGGCTAAGACTTTCTCTGAAATAAATTTGAAAGATGTTGCCTTGATCCCCAATACTCAGATAAATGAGGAGGAAAAAGTTGCTTATTTTCTTTTCTATCCGATGGCCAATGGAATGTTAACAAGCTGAGAGAGGTGCTACCTAATGATATTGTGGAAGAGATTATTGGGATCCCTGCTGGACTTATTGATTCTGATGATGATAGATACATCTGGCAGGGTTCGACTAATGGAACCTTCTCTGTTAAAACTGCTTACAACCTTGCAGCCTCCCTTGATGTACAAACTGACTGGGAGGGAAGCTTCCTATGGAAAATACAACTCCCACCCAGGGTGAAAGCTTTCTTCTGGTTGTTGGGGCAGAATAAGCTGCTTACAAATGCTCAGAGGTTTAGAAGATCGATGACCAATGACCCTACTTGCAGTCACTGTGGATGCACCTGGGAAGACAGTATTCACTGCATGAGGGGCTGTACTAGGGCCAAATCTCTTTTGGATGGTCTTGGCATCCCTCCTTGGTCAACTCCTTTAATTTGCCCTTAATGGCTCAAGGTCAATCTATCTTCCAACCAAAAAACCAGGTTTCATTTGTGTTGGGGTCAAGTTTTTGGTTTATGTTGCTGGTTCCTGTGGAGGTGGAGAAATCTTGAAATTTTTGACCCGGATCAACCTCCCCAGATCTGCATTTGGAACTATGCCAGGGAATGGCGACTGGCCACTACATCCTTGCATTCTAAACCAGCTCGAGTTGAAGCTTATCTAGCTTGGGATCCCCCCCCCCCACCAAACTGGATTAAGGTGAATATTGATGGTTGCATGAAGGGTCCCAGCGGATCTATTGGTGCTGGTGGTCTCTTGAGAGATAATAATGGGAACTGGATTTCTGGGTTCACTGCCAACCTTGGGAAGGGCAAAATTATAGCTGCAGAACTTTGGGGCCTTTTTTTTGGATTACGCTTGGCTTGGATGAGAGGTTTTAGATCTGTTGAGGTGGAGGTGGATTCTGCTACTGTTGTGACTCTTGTTAATCAGCAGGATAATTCTCTCCATCCTCTCCACACCCTGATCCGTGGCTGCCAAGCTTACTTGAAGATGGACTGGCATTGCAAGCTCTCCCATATCTATAGGGAGAAGAACTTCTCTGCAGACTACTTGGCAAGCATTGGATTGACTTATGACCTGGGTTATTTTGAATCGCAAAGTCCTCCTCCTGGTTGTATTCCTTTTCTGTTTGAAGACTCTCTTGGGTATGCTCGACCCAGAGAGGTAATTAGATAGTTTCTTTTTTGTTTTGGGCCATTCGGCCCCCCAAAAAAAGAAATGTTCCAGCTACCTTTGTTTGCATATGGATTCGCATGGATTTCGCGGAACTAGAGAAAGATACTGCCTCTAGAGATGAGATTCCAAAGATTCGATCCGAAGCTCTCTCTATCGACTCCTCCTTCCCCGGCATAGAAGATCAGATCAACGAGTTCTGGTGTAAGCCCTTCCTTCTTCCCTAATCCAAGCAACGGCAATACAAGGCAGAGTACCGCCTAGCTTCGGATGCTAGTTCAGAACTTTTGATAGAAGGTTTCCCGGTTGCATTGGTTAGTAGATCCGGGGGGTGTTGATTCATTCTGCCTCTCTCCAGTTGCCGGCTGGTTTGGGTCTAGGCAGAGAAAGACAGATTTACAGTTCTGCGCCCAAAGAGAGAGATTAACTACGGAGACTAAGCTGCCTCCTCACCGCGAGGATTTGATCCATCTTTCATACTGACACCCGTTTACTAAACTACTTGAGCCCGCACCGATGTTCGTTCATCACAGTGATCCGGGATCAGAAAAGGTTTGGAAGACATAATGCTTCCTCTGCTCGTCATTGATCGAATGAACTGCTATTCCTGAACGTGGATGCATGGGTTAGCCATGTTCCATTGTCGCCTGAAGGGCCTAAAAAAAGAGCTAGAACAGGAGTTTAGTGGTCCTGTAATAGGGTTGGGTTGGTTGGGCGGAGCTCCCGGACGCCGACCCGCCCCGCACGCTGCCGATCGGGGAGTGGATGAAAGATGAGTTAAACTGATGTTAAGAGAAGAAAAACAAATATAAAAATGTTTATGGTATCGCGCGAAGCGCGGGCGAGGAATCCTCCTTATTTTCCGGATATGTTGGACCCTTGCTCTCAGAAGAATGACAGGACTAGAGTAAAGAACGTAAGTGAAGTGCATAGAATTCAGTGCGGTGACGTGAAGAAAGGGAAGGGACTATCCCTATCGGCCAATGATAATCAAAGGCACTCAGCTAGAGCGGCAAGCCAACCAACAGAGAACACATAACTGAAGAGTAAGAGTGTCGGGGTCAACAACTCCTCTACCTAGCCTGTACTAAACTTAATTTTTGTCGAAGTCAAAGTGCTGCCAGCAAGCTCTATGCTTAGCTTCAGGTAGATAGAGCCGTTCCCCCACGTGCATCGGGTCACTTCTCCTAAAGTGTCCTCCCCCCTCACGTTCCCAAAACGATCGAGTACCTCCATTCTCGGAGAGGTAAGAAAGTCTCGGAGGCGAGTGGGTAGGTGTTCAGTGAAGACGAGGTGACGGACTAAGCGGGACTCTTGATCAATAGACCGCTCATGGCTCAGATCCTTATTTATAAATTAAGGATAAGGAGAAGATAGTTACAGTAAAAAATTTAAGAAAATGTGGGCGAGCATAAGCCGCAGTGACCGACTGACCCAATGGCTTATGCTCGCCCGAAATATCGTAGAAGAAGTTGTATTTATGTTGTTTTTCAAAACAACTTCCGGCAACACCCTCTGTCGCCGTTACAGAAAGGCTCCCTTCCCTTTTTGCAAAGAAAGGTCGAAGACGCAGGCATCAACGAATGCAAACAGGTGGAACGCCCACGGCTTCGAGATAAGGAGTTCAAAATGAAATTCCGTGTAGTCAGGTGCGCGTGCTAGACACTTTAAGATAATATGTTAGTCTTGTGTGCGATAGGATGTCCTGTGCCCGAGACGCACAAGGTATACTGATTTCTGAAAGGCCTAGGCCCAAACTAACAGACTTTCGTCATCACCATCATGGCAAAACATCTGATACCCTCTCTCAAGGAGATTATTCCCCAATTTCCGAGTAACAAACTCCTTTTTCAGTCCTACTCTCCTCGTTCTCTTGAGATAGCATGCCAACCGAAGAGGATCCTCGGGCAAGCATAATGGACGAGTCGCAGCCCTCAACAGGTTCATATCCAGATCATCAGACAAGTGTCGACCTCTTTTTCAGCTCCTGAAGAAGAATACCACATTTGAGTGGACGTCTGACTGCGAAGAAGCCTTTCAACCCCTCAAAAAAGATCCCGGTAAGCCTCCTATCATATCCACGCCGGTCCCCCACGAGGTCCTAGGTCTGTACCTAGCAGCAACAGAGTCCTCAATTAGCTCTGTCCTATTCCGCTGGGATGGGGGACAGGAGAAGCCGGTCTACTTCACCAGTAAGACCTTATTGGACACAGAGATGAGGTACTCTAAGGTCGAGAAAGTTGCACAAGGATACAGTCAAGAGTTAGGTCTGGACTATGAGGAGACCAGTTGTTAGGCACACAACTGCGAGGCTTATCTTGGCTTTAGCTGCTACAAATGGTTGGAAGCTTAGACAGTTAGATGTTAAAAACCGTGGAGAATGAAAAGAAGAAGTCTACATGAGGCAGCCTCAGGTTTTTGAGGATAGTGAACATCCTAATTTTGTTTGTAAGCTTCAAAAGTCCTTATCTATATGGACTTAAACAGGACCCAAGGGCGTGGAGAAGTTCACAGGCTTGAACTTTAGGATTCAAGGTTTACCATCTTAGCTTAAACACTCACATGAAGCTATAGGGGTTCTATTACTGTATGTTGATGACATTATAATTACTGGTTCTGATGAGAAGATTCCACAATCTGTTATCAGTGACTTGGGTGAAGTCTTTGAGATGAAAGACAGGGGTGCCCCCACTTAGGGTTGCGGATTTCTTATATTATAAGAAAGAAGGTAGCACCTTTGTGAATCAAGGAAAATATGCCCAGGACATCGTTGCGAGTGCAAACATGTCATCCACCTTCACTCCTCCTTCGTCGGCGCCTTCGTAACCTACATTACTCACTTCGTTCGCAACTCTCCTTTGTAGCCGTCGGTGCGTCGCCTTACTCACCACCTCCTTCGTCGGTGCCTAGGGCCAATTTCTATCAATGCCTTCCCTACGGCCGTGTCGCATTCTGCAACAATTCTATTCTACCTACGCGTAAAATTTATCATGGGCATTTTAGGTCAGAAAAGGGTGTCCGGTCCGACACAATTCTAGTTTACCTACGTGCGAAACGACACTTTCTTGTTTTGCTTCTTTACTCCATAGAATGGACAGACATACTGATTGAATTGGGGCTACAGAAGATACCATGACCGATTGGCCTTGTTTTTCCATGTTCAGCTCGGCCCCCTCCTCCACATCCACGGAACTCCCGCTTGAACATAACCGCTGCGTAACCTTTACTTAATAGCTTTTATTTCATAACCTAGGCTCATATTTACCCACTTTCGGCAATACGAATCATAATCGATGGTGAGAAGTGGAACACCTCCTTCAGACCAACTACAGAGTAAGCTTCTACCGCGCCCAATAAGGGCGGCTTATCCCGGTTCTGGTTCCCTCCGTGCGTGTATCCATCCTTTGATCTCATCTGTATATCATTTCTAGTACTACCTTGTGCTATTTTTAGGCTCCACTGAGTCAGCTCGTCCACTTTATGTTATAGTTGCAAGCTACCTATTATCGTCGATCAGCAACCTTCTCTCACAGTGGCTTAATGAGAATTTTGTATGATAATTGTGTGACGCCATGGCTTCGCCTTTGACGCTTTCGTCTTGTTGTTTGGTACAGTAATAAGCAGATCTGCGAAACCTCTTACCCGGATCTTACCATTTGCCTTCCTGTTGAGGTTGAATTACGTGGTATAAGCAAGCGAAGCTTCGCTTGTAGTCCCCATCTGTTCCCAATAACTAGCTCAGTTGCAGCAGAGGGCATAGCGGTTCTAAAAGAAGCTATTGAGTTGGCTTCTTGATTGAGTTGGCTTCTTGAAAGAGATGATGGAAGCAGAATAAAGTGATAGGCGGAGTCAGATATTCGACTGGAAGCCTCATACCGATATGAGATTTATACTCTAATATTCAATTTCGTGTATGGGGCATGCACTTGTTCCACTTTCACGTTGGTCAAGCTACTATAGCGGAATGTAACCTCAAGAATCCACTCTTTTTTTTAATGAAATGCTTTTTTTCTCAATTTACCGTCCTTTTCAATAGACGTCCAGTTAAGATTCCGGCTGGACGAAAGCATAAATTATATAGAAAGTATGCCCTATGCTTCGTGAATAAACCTAGGTAAAAGCGAAGTTGTCCATGTCAGGGCAGTGGGAATACATAGTTGGAGCTACGAGTTCCAATCGATTAATAAGACAACCGACTTCGATCAAAAAAATGAAAGCTAGCCGAACCAAAGATGTTGCAGGTTACCAAACCATTAAATCTGAGTGAATCGAGGCGGCGTAGACATTAAATCAAAAGTCTAGTGAGAGCGCATCGGAGAGTGAGAGTGATGAAGAAGATTTAGGCCTCAAGTTCAGACGGATGAATCGAGTATGCCAGAGAATACAAAGTGTCGGGAGAGGTTATGAAATAGACGAATTCGTGGGGAGATAACATGTTATCTGAGAATGCGTCGTTGTGAATAGTAAGTGCTCGGGGATGCTTTCTATCAGAGAATGCAAATAGAATAACCAACCCACTTTTGCTGATAAAGATTCACAAGAAAGTCAAGTTATTCCTCCTCTTCCCCAATCACCATCCGAGTAAACTCTTCGGGAGACCAGTTTGATGGCAAGCCCGCCCCTATTTCCTTCATCTTATCTTGAAAGAAACTCGAAATATTATTAAAGGTTTCACTCTGAAAGTCTCGAGAAGAAGCATCCGAAGAAGAACCCTCGGAACCATGTGGGCAGCTCTGTGAACAACTCCTCTCTGAGGGAGAAGATTCAGAGAAGGAAATTTGAATCCAATCGTCAGGATCAAAATATGTGGGTTGCTCGGGATGCAATTCTGATCCATATTGATAGATCGCGAGTTGCCGTCTCATTTTTATTTTTTTTTAATTCTTCTCTGTCTGCTTTGGTCACAGTTTTTGGGGTGAATAATGCGGAACTGAAGTCTTGTTTTACGCGAAACTTCTTCGGCGTTTTGAAATTCGAGGCGTGTTTCGCCATAACTGAATGGGATATTCTATTTGGGGTTTCTTCCCAGAAAATATATATATACAAAAGTCCCGAAAGCTGCAATCAGAGCTGCAGTCGGAGCTAGAGACGAGGAGCTAAGCGTCTAGGATGACTCACACCGTCAGTGTTCAGTCATCACGTATGATATTTCAACCTGGCTGTTCCTGATTGAGTTCTTTATTCATATTATATATTAAATTTTCTAGGATATCCGGTTTCGCCGTTGAAGGACCTGTTCTAGTGTTGCAAGCTAGGTCAAGTAATCAAGCTAGGTTCAGTCTTTCAGAATCCCTCTCTCCTCCAGTGAGAAAGAAAGTAAAGTCAAGAGGGAGAGCCGAGACTCGAAGAAAGCTTGGAGTGGAAGAAGGGCGTTATCGGATTTGAAGCGCTGAGTTACTTAAGCAATTCTTGTTATTGTTATTCTATCTTAGAAGTAGTGCCTATATTGTTTTGTCTTTCTTTTTCCTTTTCTTGCTGGGTTTCAGCGAGCAGCCGCGATCCCTTCCTGAGCGGCCCTCTCATTCTTGCAGTTGTTAAGGTTAAGGCCCTTCCACTATTAAACCGAGTCTTGCAGTTCTCTTTTACGGAAAAGCCATCGTATACACACGGAACACTAACCTTATCTCGAAGAAAAAAGGGCTTTCCTTTTATCAATCCCTATTCCTGACTAAAGATAGGGAGAATAGAATAAGGTACGACCTAATTCTAATTACTTACAATCAATATTTCTTTCTTTGTTGTTCAATGAATTCATGTCTCTTCTTTTTTGGCTGCTCCCACGACAAGTTTTTTCGGTATTTACATAATAAAACTTATCGTAGTGGCACTCTTCGGTCCGTTAAACCAACTCCAACCAAAAGTTGGCCCTTAACCAAAGACGAGATTGCACAACTTCAACATTCAATCGTACAGCGCTGCCCATTAAAGGTAGCGGACAGCGACGCTGACGGATTAAGTCATAACATCTGAGCATCAGACCATATTTGTGAAACTTACTTAAAAGGTCTTTCCGATCAGGACGTAGACAAACCGCAGGTGGATCTAATAGTTGTTCCAAAGGTAAAGTGAAATCACAACAGGCTTCCTCATACCACCGGACATATCGTACGAGAGATTCCACCCAATATCTGAGCATGACTCTCTCCACGTAGAAGTCCCCTTCTTCAGTGAGCTTACGCTCCAAATCATCCCGCACAGACAACAAATACTTGTCATCTGGACGACACGACTCCAAAAGAAAATACCGCACCATACCAAGGTGATAGCAATTAACTACTAACCCATCTGGAAAACCTAACCAGATAGGAAACGGTAGTGGTATGATTCCACCAGGCGGGAAGGCCACAAAAACGTGCCTATACCAGTGTAGGTTATATTGAGGTTTTTATTCCTTAGCCGAAGCTTGAACAAACAACTTGACTTGCCCAATCAAAGGAGTTTGCAAGCTGAGGCAAAAATGGCCGATAGTTTGGTGTTCTATTGAAGACAAGATTCTTTCTTGCCATCCAAATAAACCAGAAAAGAAAGAAAAGAAGTCAAGTTCAGTGGGCCGAATCGAAGTCTTCCTCCTCACGCTTTCTACTAGGTTAACAGCTTCTGCCTATAGGCCCGTCTTTGCGTTTAGGCTGGATACATTCCTTTCAAAGCGTGATAAAATCATTGATTTAAAGGTAGTTTACTTGCTTAGTGCTTGCGCTAAGGGCTTATAGAAAGAATTTACCTTGGTATGACCTTATCTTCTCCATTTCTTGGTGCAACCTCTCTCTTTTCTTCGGCATAGCGACCCTATTCTCCATTGAGTGTTTCGTACTTCCTGAACCCGCACTTGCGACTTCTTCAAAGTGATTGTATTCGGCGGCATAATTGTATTTTTAACGACTTTATCACTTAAAAGATTGGATTTTCGCCCAGAAGCGGTTAATGCACGAGGAGATAACGGATTTTTGGATCCACGATTTAGCTTTCATTTAAGGATTTCTTGTCATGTCATCAAAAAGGCATGATTCTCTTTCTTGGTAATAGGTGGAAGTCTTCTTTTTCCGTAACCTGAATGGATTGGTACGGTATTCAACCTAAACAGGAGTGGAATGGTAACAGCAATGGCGTTAAATGAATGCTAACATTGGGCGGGCCGCCAATAGGCTGAGGTGTAAGCCCTTTATTGGAGCCTGGCCCTGCAGCTCAACCTGGGAAGTGCGGATAATCAAGGTAGAAACCTCGCTGTCAACTGGATGTTTGGGACCCCTAGCCCTCGGAGAGGATAAAGAGTAGAGTTGTTTTGCCTTTGACTCATTAGCATGAAAGAGTCTGTTCCCACGTAACTTCAACAAGTTTCATTCTTACTCAAAGACCGAGCTGGGAATAGAAGAAGAAGCCTATAATTCTAATTACCCAGATCAGTTTCAAACTATACTCTAATAGCTCTAGCTTAGCGTAGGGAAAGACGCTAAATTACTAGCGGCAACAAGCACCCTTAACGTTTAGGCACGGAAGCAGAAGCCTGAAATAGATATTTTTTCTTCCCCCCTTTGACCTTAACCGATTTTTTTATTTCTACTAAGCTTCTCATAGGAGGACTCTTTTATTTAGAGCTACTGGAAAAAGGTACGTAAGTACGTCCCTATTCAACCTCTTGGGAAACTTCATTCGGAATTTGCGGGGTAGGGACAGTTTCACTCAGCTGAGACCAAGAGCTTCTTCTCTTTCATATGCTACATCGGCCACATCCTTTGAAGAATCCGAAGATGAATCTGGTAACCTTGCATCCGAAGTAGCGATTCCCTTCCTCGCTCAGGAAAGTAAGAAGGAAAGGCATAAAGCAAGTACTGCGAACCACGAGATTAGACAGTTGTGATTGCGCTTTCACCCATGATGCTTTGGGCTAGGATGCTAAAGAGATGGCTATGAGAGGGTGCCTGTAGTAGCTTGACAGTAGGAAGAGTCTAAAGGCCTAACCGCAGCTATTGAATCAACTATTCTTATTCAAGCTTTCTTGACGTCTTTCTACGCGGAAAGCTATAGATTCATAGATCGGTCGTTCCAGATGTGATGTTGCAAGCCGCCGATCAACGCAACCAATATCTGACGCGAGGCCTTTATACGATTACGATAAAGATCGAGTCGATTAGTCAGCTTTGCCTT
Organism: Malus x robusta; assembly: GCA_963082935.1. Taxonomy (NCBI): domain Eukaryota; kingdom Viridiplantae; phylum Streptophyta; class Magnoliopsida; order Rosales; family Rosaceae; genus Malus; species Malus x robusta. Next base: position 24,658 of record OY720342.1, read on the forward strand.
GTTGATAGGCTAAAGCATAGCAGCTCGAGCCCAAAAGCTCTAACCTCTACATATCGCCCACTTCCTTGACTTGCTCAGCGGCCAAACAGGCTCGAGAGAAAGCGCTCCAATCCGCCTCAACACGTCACACCGCCTTTGGTGGGTGCCTTCGTTATCCTATTGTGTTTCTCCCTCTGTATTATGCTTTTGCTTGCATCTGTTCTTTCTATCTCTTTCAGATGATGTATTTTTACCAGTTGCATAGCTAAAAATGCACTTTATCAATAGGGTAATCGAGCTTCGTCAATAGGGGTTCATCGCGAGGGTGAGGTTCTGAGCGCAGCGAAGAAGTGAAGAAAGGTTCCGCTGGGTGTCTGTTGCTTCATTGGCTGTCCCTACCCACTCTTTTATTTAGGTTCAATAGCCTTCAAGTTAGTTGCATCGGATGGTCCTTCTGAACCTTGATCGCGGAATCAGATTGCCTAGATGAATATGGTGAACAGAAAGGGAGTTCAAAACCTTCAAGCTTAGAAAATGAAAACCAAAAGCAACAAAACTCATAACAAAACCTTCGAGCCCTCTTCTCTATCGATTCAAGCCACTTCGCTCCTGGGATTGATGCGAGGGTAATAGCTGTATTTGGAGCTGTGCCTGACATTCAACATCGTCGTAATGGCGCCCCTTTGGTAAGATAAACTTTGTTTCGGGCATGAGCCCTAGTACCTTTGCCTCTCTTGCCCTTGCGGTGAGTGGTCGAAGGCTGTGGAGTTGTTTAATCAATTTCTAGCCCCTTGGGCTTTTCTTCGGCCTTGGGCTTCTCGGGCCCTTTATCGCGACCTGGTGCCGAGATCACCTCTTCTTCTGAACTAGAGTCGTCACCCGAGGCCGGGTCATAAAGCTTGGAATCCGCACAGTAAGCTTCGACCCAGGCTTCCGATCTGCGAAGACTGTTTGTACTTTTTGTCCTCGTCGACATATTTGAAGCATTGATGGAGGGTGGACGGAACAACAAAGTTCCCCTGAATCCAAGGCCTTCCCAGCAGTAGATTGTAGGACGTGTCGTTATCAATCACATAACACGTGATTTCAGACTTCAAGTCTGCCAACTGACACTTAAGGCGAATCTTACCAATCGCTCTTTTGGAGTCCGCATTGTATCCTTGGATGGTCATCTTAGTGTGACTTAATTTACTGGTAGGGATTCCCAGGTGAGCTAGAGCACGAAGAGGCCTTCTATTTATGGCGGACCCCGGGTCTATCTGCACTCATGGTTACTCGGCCTCCCCAATGTACCCGGATATGCTCGCGTTGTTTCAATAAAAACAGCTAATTTCGATTACCGCTTGAGGGCTTTACTCACTCTGCAGAACATATAATTGAAAAAGAGTTTCCAACATTCCGGCAACCCCACGGAAGATGCCCCTGTTGGCTGGCTATTATTAGTATAGCTTTGAAACGGCTATAACAACATACTTACATTAAACTTAAACCACTCATGAAAAAGAAAGCTCGGCTTCAGTGACTTAATCCTATGGTTTAGCTACTTCTGGTCCTAGCGAAAGTATTTTTTTACTCGAGGTACTTAGTGTTATTGGATGCCCGGATTGTACATTGGGGAAGACATTCTAACACTCTAACATAATAATAAGAAAGTAAACTCCCTATGGTCGAGCAAGTAAACTACCTAACATCTCTTTTTCATAAAGCATTGGAATAGGGACGGGAGAAGCAAAATGTCAGCTTATTATAAAGAGTCTTTCATTGTTGTCGAAAATCGCGAAAAGTGGATTACTATTGGCGAAGCGCCGTGAATCGCAAAGACTTGATTTGGCGTTCGAGGCCTCTCCAATTTATTTGAGAAGTAGAGACATTGGTAAGAGAATGAGTATTCATACATCTCCTCAGAGGCAGCGTTCGGCGGCTTCTTTGTCTTAATCTAAGCCTCGGGTGCATCTTGACCAACCAATGCCAAACAGGAGGGCTAGGCTTGGCCCACCATTTCACAGGGTTGATGCCACAAAATGAGTATTGTTGGCGTGAATCACAAAGTCTTTTGCCCTTCGCACACATTTGTTGATTAGCCGACAATGTGCGAAAAGACTCAAATAAAGAAAAAAGGGTTGAATTTCCTCAGTAGCCCAAAGTATGCAGGAGCTCGCTCCAAAGAAGGAAGAAAAACAATAGCTCGGGAATTTATATCTCAAGAAGTCGGAATGCGAGAGTTGGGGCTCATTCGAAGCGTCTTCATACTCAACCGCCAGCGGCTAGCTTTTATGATTGTCTTTTTCCTCTATTTGATTGAATGGCTTTTCCTTTTAGTTAAGCAGGTTTGGAATTCCTTGCTCTATCATCTATAAAAAAGCGAGTAAGTAAGTAAACTGCCGCATCCCCAAGAGAGACGGACGAAGCCGCCAACCAATCGCTGTTAGCAGCTTCTGCTTGTTCATTCCTCGTAAGTGTAACGGACTCAGAGGCTGCGCATTGCCCTAAGAATCTTAAGTTTGATCTTTCTTATGAAGGGATTCGGCAGCAAAGACCCCTGCGATATCTTTCTGTATGGATTCCTTGCCTTTGAATCAAAGTCTATGTCCGATAGGGCCCGGGGTTTGGGTCACTTCGACTTCCCTTTTTCTACAGGTATTGGGGTCTTCCGATGAAGGCTCAAATCAGGTGATCACTTCCGGCGGTAGCTCAAATTGGAGAGGATTAGAGGTCTTCTCCCGCATTCCTCAAGAGAGAGGCGGGCAGCCGAAAATGCTGTTAGCTCAATGCCTCTTCTTTCTTCCTTCCTGCCTGTTGTTTCTTGCTCGGCGCTTGCCGCTTCTTCTTGTTTGTTGCTTTGCTTGCTCCTTCTTTCTGCGGGTAAGGAGCTCGGTGGGGAAGGAGAGTGAATGCAGCTGCCAGCTTAGCTTCTTTCGGTTGAACGAGTAGACTACCTTTCCTTTTAAGTCACGCGAGTAAACTTCCTAGCTTCTTGCTCTTGTGTTGTAGCTATTATCCTAGGTGATATGCCTGGTCACAAAGAACTCGCTCGTCGTAAGTGAGGCGAGCGCGGAGACTATTCTTCTTTCTTAAGATCTTTATTCTCGCTAGTCAGGAATTTCTTGACTTTTTATACGAAAACTGGTCCAATGGGGGAAAGCCGTAGTAACATATTTTTCTTGCTATGAAAAGAATGCCTTACCGGACGCTACACGTATGATCCAGCTCCCGGCGTTACATCCTTAGTTTCGTCGATAGAAAGAGGCATTCGCCGAGGAAGAAAAGAGTCTGTCTGGGGCAACCCTCGGGTGAGAAGTGAGAGTCGGTTTCATCACAAACAGATATTCGCGTATATAGAATAGAAATGGGAGCTGCTATTGCTATGTCATCTGCTGCTGTTAGCTCAAAAGGAGTGAAGTCAACAGAAGGAGAAGCTATTGAATCTTGTTTCAGAAGGGCTACTAGACTATAAAGAAGGGATCGATCCCAGACCGGGAATCCTGGATTCCTAGATGGCGAGAATCAGCCCTTTTTGGCGCTTTGGGCATAGCATAGATGTTGGTGAGAGAATGTATTTTAGAATACGAATTATCTATTTCTAAGTAAAGAAATCCAGCAGAAAAGCCGCTCCGGTCACTTTAGATTCCCTGATTATTGCTGAGGCTACGGCAGGCAAAGAGGTTTTATTGAAGGCTGCTGCTCTTGCGTTGACTGCATATGTGAATGTTTCAGATTACCTAAAGGAGTATGTGATGGAACAATTTCATTGCCTTGCGCTGGAAGTTGTGAGAAAGGGGCCCGGCCGGCAAGAAGAGATCCCTTCCGCCCTATTCAGAGATGGGGAGGAAGCGAAGCTACTTGTTGAAGCCTTGGGCTGAGAGAATCAATGGAAATAAATGTCTGTCGTTTTGACCAAATGGAGCGTTCTTTCAGAACTTCTTTTCTAAGAGAATACCAGGATCTTCTTCGATGGGCCCTAGTCCGACATTGGTGGGGAATAGAAGGAAGTTGACTAGTCGGTTGATAGTGAACCATCTCTCAAGAAACAATGCGGAATTTTCACAGCCTCTCAGGAGTTTTGGAACAGCTGCGGCGCCGTTTCTTCTTGATGAGCCTATTCGTGTCGCTTCAGAGAAAGCTTTGGCAGCTAAGGCTGTTCTGAAGGCTAAGGTTGGACGTTCTCTTCATCAATTCGAATCTCGAGACTCAAAAAGAGAGTAAGCAGAACCAAGTCAAGATGATACGGATCAACCCCTTGTACGAATTGTTGACTCCTTTCTTCGTACAAATTAGACCTAGCTCGTAGGCGAAAGATACCTTCCTTTGCAATACTCCTGTCGGCGGGATCCGCCAGTGCCCCCGTGTGTCAGGCCCTTTCCTCAAAGAGGTCGAGGGGTTCCTGTCCCATTCATACTACTGTTGGCTTATGTGGTATGTCTAGCGGATGGTGAATCCTACCCAGGATCGGAATTGGATATTTCCTCGGTTTCCGAGAAGTGTCTTAATGGGTATCCGACCGCCTTCTAGCATGTATGATGGCTATCGTGGCCTTCCGTTCCACCAGATATCATGATTATCCCTATTGCGCAGGTGCCTCTCTATTGGTTTCTTCAATTCCTCCTATTCACGTTGCTGCCATGGCCAGCACAGGATATTCCTCTAACTCGTTGTTCCCACGCGCGTGTCATCAGTGCAAATTTCGAAATCATCTTATGCATAACTCTTCACTCTGCTTGGGAAGTGTTCGGAGTAGCACGAATATCCTATGAAGGGGTCGATCGCTTCGCCAATGGGACAGCTAACTACGAAATGTCAGGAGTTAGGGGGGGGGGCTAGCGACTCCGAGGGAAGGGGTGAATAGACCACGAGCAGCACGCTTGCTTCGGAGGGGATCCGCAAGGCTTTAGCCCAAGACTTATTGGAAAGGTAATGAACTATGAGGCGGTGTTGACCCTGCAATAGCTCCCTACCTATACCGCTGCCGTTGCTTTATCAGATGCCGAGCCCACTAGTTCGATGCATCAAACCGCTACCTCTCCCACCCCTTCCTCCGATGCCGGCTATCGATCTGGAGAAGCTGCAGGAAATACAATTTTGAGTGCTGTCAGCTCATATAGATTTCCATCTGTACCTAGATTCGCCACTGGCTTCTCACTCGTGGCAAGGCTTTTGATCGTAAGTAGAAGCAGGGCCGGACGAGGCTAAGGCTAACTTCCCTCCCCCGACCAATCGGACGTCCGGGAGAGCGAGGCGTCGTGTATATTCATTCGATTCCGATCAGCAACTGAGTGAATCCGTCTCCATTGGCTAAAGTTCGCGAAGTAGAAGCAATGTTCATATGAAATTCTTCCGGGCATACGGAGATAAAATCATTTCTGGCGGTCGGGCAGAGATCTATTTTCTGTAGCGGGAGGAAAGCCCTTACTAGATAGGGCAATCCGAGGCATCGGTTTACGACATCGGCATAAAAGGGAAACGGGAAGGTTTGATAAAGGGTAGTAGGTGTAGGTCTTTCCAGCCGTATTCATTAATGCAATGGAACTCCAAAACTTGAAGAACTGGCCTTGGTTGTACCTTAATTACCTTGGTGCCCAAAGAATCCTCTTACTATGATGCAGTTTAGACCCATTAGTTGCACCCTTTAACAAGGTTATTACCAAGCCAGTGGTGAATCGTTTGAGGCCTTTGATGAAGAAGTTAATCAGCCCCCGCCAGGTAGGCATATAAGTGAGAATATTCTTATTGCTCAGGAGGTTTTTCGATACCAAAGGGTCTACCCACGACGCATCTCCCTAATTGCATCTCTACGCAAGGGCTGGTCGAGCCTTTATTCAATTCATTCAATTTCATTGGCCGGTGTAGCGTTGGTCCAACCTAATACTCATTTCGGATGTTCCCGCCCATTCCCTCCCTCTCTCGGTTGGGGAGAACGCTCCTCCCTCCTCTTTGTCTAGTTGGTCCCGCGAATTCATCCGCTTTCAGTGAATGAGCTCGGTTCCTACGATTGGAGATTCCACCGGGGATGATAACACAACAGATTGATTTCGCGACGGATAAGGGAATGGTTTCTCTGAGGGCTTCGTGCGCCATGCCCGTCCGAACGGATCGGTGATGGTAACAAGACCCCCAGGAGCGATGGTAATGGTCCATGGTTCCGTAAATTCCACTCGATCCTTCCCAAGATGATCAATAATGAGGATTTCGACCCCGAATAGATACACATCTACGCCCAGCCTCGGGAAAGCCCTTCTTAGGCCTTATTCAACGCTTGAATGCGCAAGGCCGAAACTCAAGGCGGGGCAGATAACCTTCTAACTGAGGCCAGGAGATATTCTATTTTTCGGATTTCGAGCTAGCTCCCAATCATGCCTTCCCAGATAAAGATGCATTCTGTGTTGTTCTGGTCCGGAAGAAGAGGCTTGGATCAGCAGAACTGGCATCTGTCCGCCGGATCGATAGCAGTGTGAGGGTGTTCGTAGATCAGAGCTCAGAAGATGATCGCCCGGAAAGTCTCTTTCGTCGAATTCACCTCTCCCACGCCCAATCCTAGACTAGAACAGGAACGAATCTTTCAATTGCAGTCGACCACAAGATAAAGAAGCCGATTGAAGCAAGCATTAGTAGTATCCCTTCCTTCGTTGTGGATCCTTCTCCCTTTCTTATTTATAATAACTCTTTGGCTACCAACTCAAAGAGTAAATAGTGGTAAGATATGGAGGTTTTTATCTCTCTTAGAGCTTTGAACTGACCGGCCTATGATCATTTAGGGAGAATTTATATATATAGCAGGTGCGCTTGTTTGTGTCCAATCCGGAGGTGATGACCGCCGGAAGGAAGGAGCTAGAAGCGAAAAAAAGTATACACGGGAGGTTTGGACTGCTTCATCTTGATTTTGAACATGGAATTTCCTCTTCTGAGGTAGCAGAAAGGCGAGAAAGACTAATCTTCGAATTCCGCTTGAAAACTAGTCCCGTCCTTGCTTTTCTAAGAAGTTACTATCCCCTCGGGCAAGCATAAGATAAGATTTGTATGAAAGAGATTTCGTTTCACCGTTTGACTCTGAAGCTTGATTTCACACTGACAGGTTTGAAGGAAATTTAATTCACTAACCCTTTCTTACTCCCAATACTTCATCACCTGCGACAGCAGGGACGGATACAGGTACTCGCTTACTTGATTGGCTCAAAACCTTACCGCCTGAAAATCGATATTTCGTAGCAGGATTAGAAGAGAAGGTAGTTTGGTGTTAAGGACCCACCCTCCAATTCATATTATTTATTCCCCCCAAGCCGGTTCATCTTTGCTTCCTTGCATGCCGCTTTGTTAACAACCGGCGAGACTCTCCTTCTCAAGCCAACCCCAGGTCGGGACGAGACTTTCTTTGAGCTACTAGGGAGCTACTTTCTACCCTAGATCTTCTCATTGCGTTCAAAGGAATGCTTAATCCCTCTACAACCGCCTAGAATTCGTGAAAAAATGACTTTATTCGCTTATCCAGTTTGCGTTCTACTCCAGCTTTCCTGGCTAACTACTAAGCTTTCCAGGTTCGCTACTCTAGTTGAACTCGGGTTTCCCTACAAAGTCTTTCTTAATTGGCCCTTACCTGCCCTGCCCGTACTATTACTAGATTGAGCACCAGAACCGAACTAAGGCTCGTTCCATTATAAATTTATCCTAAATTGAAAGCAATGCGGATTAGCACAGAAAGCCTGGCAGGAAGTATTTTATTTGAAGAATTGAACAAAACTCAAATTTCTGTAAATCATTAAAACGGGACTTTCTTTAAAGAAAAAAGGTCTCTAAGGCTGGTTCAAAGCCCTATTTTAGATAGGAAAAATCCCATTTAATTCGGGTTTTATATTCTGAAATTCCTTATCCCCACTGAGGGAAGTAGCTAACCTAACTTCATATGGATTAGTAAGGATCAACTGGGAATAAAACTCAACGTTGCGAGCTCCAAAAGTGATCCTGGAAGGCCCACGGGTAAGCAAAGATTCGAATTCGAGATTGGCAGAGAAACGGCCCGTGCGAGCACGAACCAAAGGAAGGTGCCAAGCCGAAGTGTACAAATCTCATAGGTCAATATCTGCTCAGTCTCTGTTAGCAGCTTCAGTAGGATTCAGGTCTTTTCTTTCTTTCCTGCGAGTGTTGAAGTGGGGAAGTCCGGATCAATCCGTCGAAAGAGAAGCCATCTCAGTCTAAATGGAAGTAGACCAAGTAGTTTCATAGGAAGAAATGTGAAAGTAGGGGCTGCTAAGCGCCCAGACCCAGAATTCATTGAAAATGGAGTTCTTGGTACCGGTCAAGCAGAAATAATATGAATAGCGAGCCAGCACTATATTTATAGATTGGAAAGAAGGGACTCTCCAAAGAGAGGCCCGAGCGGAATGAAGTTGTGCTAAATGAACGAGTTGTCCAAAATGCCCCTTGTTAGCTGTCGCAGGAAGTGGTGAGGGCTCAGGAAGTGAAGCAAGCTCGACCAAAGGACAAGTCTGTTCCTGCTTCGTCCTTCTATTCCCGATTGAAGAAAAGCTTAAATTTCTTCCACTCTCGCCACTGATTCTACTGAAAGTTAAGTCACAACTAAAATTGAATGAACTAATAATTCAATTGATTTGACTTCTTTCAATGAAAGTTTCCGGGATTCGCACCTACCATAAACTCCCAGTCGTGAACTTCCTTTACCTTTAAGGAGAGGAAGGGGAGTTCTCATTACACAGGATGGAGAATCAATAGAATAGACCTCTTCCCCCTATTGTCGACTCGGAACGAATGCTTGAATGCTCTGAGGTGAAGGAAAATGAAGCAAAGGCAAAAATCCTCAGAACGAAGAACGAAGTTAAGAAAAAGAGGTTAATGTTGAAATGGAATTGGCTGTTGCCGAAAAAGCCTTTTCTCCCGAAATTTTTTGCTAGCGGACCAGCATCCTTGAGCGGAAAGCTAGGGATCACCCATTCTTGTTAAACAGTCTTTTTATAAGCCTTCGAGAATGCGTTTTAAGTTAAGGCACGCTACGCCGGAAGTACGAGAATCCTAAAAGAATTCCTTCTGTTGCCAGAGAAGAGAGTAGACCGAAATGGTCTAGGGAAGCTAGGCTATGCTTGGTCACCAGAATGTAATATCAGGACAAGTCATGGTCTAAGTCCCTATCTTCCTGTTAGCAGAGGAAGTAAAGTTCTACTTTTTTTATATTGATCAGCAAAGCAGAATTACAAGATGTGGGAGAGAAAAATAAAGTAAGAAAGAAAGGGGAAGGAAAATTTGATTAGCTATAGAGAGCAGACATGATCAATAGTTACGATACGAACAGAGAAGGAACTGCAAATGGACAGAATCCGGTCTTATCACTTTCCTTCATTCCTGCTGCACATTCATATGTTGTTCTCAGATGTGGCACTTTCGGACCGGACTAGAAGCGGCTGCAGATGGACCATCATCCGATGTGGGACTTATGCCTTTCCGATCGGATTAATGAGACTCGGATGCTATCGACAATGAGTATACAGAATTTTCATTGTACAGCTGTCAAAAGCTAGAAGGGATAATAGGCGTAGATCTGAGTAAGCAATCCTCGCTAGGAAGACTAACATTAGCAGTCGTTAGGCCTCAAAGAAATCCCACAAAAAGTTATCTACGACTTCAATGATTTTTGTCCTAAAAAAGCATACTCTTTTAGGGAGATGACGCCCTCTCTTACTTCTATATATTAAAATTGCTTTCTTCCGGCTTAGCCGAACTACTTACCTCGGGTCAGGAGAGTCACCATTACCGCAGCTTTTACTCTGTTGGGTAGAAAGGACACGGGGATGAAAGTAAGAGTGATTGACCGGACTTCATTTCAAAGGAAAGTTCTTTAAATTCTGACTAGATAGACACCTACCTTCATTCCATACCAAAAAAGGTAGACAAGACTGCTCTATCGGTTAGGACTAGAACTCCAAGCTCCTAAACTTCTAACTCATAGCTTTACTTTAGGCACTCTAGCTATAAGCTTTTTTCTGCTATTGCATTTTAAAAGAGATTACCTTGGGACAGGAGATTATGCGTTTCCGTTAGCTTTTTGCCCAGTTGAAATAACAACTGCTCTTTCCTCCTGATCTGATGGATTGACCTCGCCAGCTCGCTTTTCAAACTCAAATCAAAGCTTTAATAAAAACGTACTTTTAAACCTATTAAAAACGAAAACGAAAGAAGCCCGCATCCCCACTTTTCTTTCCCACCTTCTCTCTTGGATGTTTCTCACTCTAGGAGTCAGCATCAGTTATAGAAGATCTTTCTTCTTTTAAGGACCCGGAACTCAACAGAATCAAGGATGGTAGCTGACTAGCACTCACAAGAAGGCACTGATGTGATGAGTTTCTTGATTTACTAGTCAAGAGATTCTCCGGAGGGCTATTACTAAAGATTCCAGAAGGAATTTCCTAATCACAAGTGGTACGGTCCCAATGAAAGTGTCTCTTAGCTGGTTTACAGGCTTCGGAAAAAGGAAGAAAATAACAAGCACTGTCATAACTCCAAGAGTGAATTGCCGTAACTGCTCAGGATGTTCTTTGTCGAGTTGGGCATTCATTGATTTAGGATTGGATTTTTTCCTTAATAACTTAGAGTGGCAGAGATTGCCGGGTTAATGCGTTAAAATATATGACTATGTTTATACGAAATTTAATAAAATTAAATAAAGGGTATCATAATCGGAAGAGTCTAATGCCTTCCTATCCTTAAGGGCAGTCCTTGCGGAAGTTGGTGCTTAGCTTAGCCGTCCAATCGTGAAGTGAAGTTATCATAAGCGGATTTAGGGCTGGCTTCTTCCTGAGCTCTAGTTCAGTTCCTCGGATTGAGATAGAGAGCCTACCGACCCCTTCCCTTACTCAATAGGACTGGCTATAGAAAAAGTTAATATAGATAAAGTAAGGTGTGAATGATTGTCTTGTCTAAGGCTGACCGTACCTAGTGCTTTGCTTAGTTAGTCGTTTACCTTTGCTTTGGAAAGCGGTTCGGAAGCAGCTCTTATAAAAGGGGCACTTACTTTCATTCCTGAAGGCTATCCTAATTTAGGCCTCTCCCTCAAAGGGTTCACCTCGTCATTAGGTAGAGACGCCAGCAGAATATTCAATCATGAACCTAGTCCGTTGGATATCTTTCCCAGTACAATCCAATCTGCCTCGATAGAACAGAGCCTACTATCCCCAAGCCCTTGTATAGTAGGCTACACCAAGCATAGCCTTGCCTATTGATGAGGTTTTTTCCTCACGGGGCAGGAAACCTATCCTAAACCATTGACGTCTAAAAGACAAGTTCTTTTGTCAAAAAAGGATCACACTCTGGCTAAGAGGAATTACTCCATTTCCCTTTCTTCTTGTTCTTGGGCAAATGTGCGTATTATCTATGATTGGTATCCCAATAGTCAAGATCTTATACCAACCTTTAGAAAGAGGAGTGAGAACGCTCGCCCATAGGACGAAACGAGCAGGTCGGGCAAAGGCTGATGCCAGCACTGGTCCTCCTACTTTACTATCCTAATCCGACCAGTTTTCAAGCTTTAACAAGCCTCTTTCTCTCCCCTGTTGAAGTAGCTTTTTTGTTATCTATTTTTATATATCTTTCCCCTTGCGATCCAATTAAAGTCTCCTTGCATGTAAGTTTCGTCCAGTTCCCTCTCAGCTCTTTCCCGTAAAAATGGATAATATTTTTTTGGGTAGTGTAGAATATAAAAATATAAGTATAGGCTTTCTTCCAATATAAACTCTCCGGGCAAGAGTAATATAAGGCAAGTAAGTTATAGGTGTAAAGCCAACAAGTCTCTTTTACACTTGAAAAGATGACTGACAATACCTATCCTTCGCCCTCTTCTTGTTCAGTAGAGTCATTTTCATCCCCCTTTACGCGAGTTATAGTGCCCTGTAATCGAGTTGGATTCCCTTTTTGTTCCATTCTTCCTATTGGCTGAGTAGTTTAAAGTGTAAATTGCAAACAAAATAGCTAACAAGTCAGTGTAAGAAAGAGAGTGAGTGGGATAATCAATAGAAAATATCCATTCATTCGGACTCCCAGTAAGAAAACGTATTCATATTGCTTTATATTGGGCCATAGCTAGCAACTCACCGTACCAAGCGCGTTCACCCCGGAAGGATACCCTTTGTCTATGTCAGCCAAACCAGATGGGACGAGACTAGTCCGGTCAAGAGATAGAAGATGATCATCTAGCTATAGCTCTTATTATCTTAGTTGCTTTTTAGTCTTCACATGAAAGGTGCTATTAACTAGAAATAAGATCAGTACAAGCAAGACTTTCATTTTCCTATTGTTATCCCAAGAGCACATTCTATTTGAGAATAGTTAGTAAGACTAATTCGAGTAAGCAAGTCCAGTGCTATCGGTTACAAGTGCCTCTTTCGCCGTCACCCATGGTACCAGTTCATATTTGGTTACCCGAAGCTCATATAGAGAATAGAACTTGAACGAGGCCTTCCCGACTTTACCGTCTCAAGCAAGCCTGAACGACCTTACTGTCTCAACCCTGACTGACGACTAGCTTTACTTGATAGAGTTGCCTTCCATGCCCGGTTAAGTTCGCCCTTAGGGGAAAAAGCCTTTCCTTGCCTTACCGGACAGTAAGAATTTAATTGCCTTGAAAACAAAACAGAAGTACTACTTTGGATACGCTATGATTCGCATCTCTCATTAAACTTTTATAATACAATCTATGTCCTACTCTTTTAGTTTTAGCTTTCTTCATTGAGTAAAAGGAAATTAGCCTTTCAAACAGAAGGCATATGATAGCTCATTCCCGGACTTATTTATATCGTAAGAGAGAGAGAGAACCTCCTATGCCCAAAGACTCCCATGCTTTCCGTTGGTCAACAACCAACCACAACTCACTATAATTCTTCACTACTCGTACAGGAAGGTAAGAAAAACTTGCTTTTCTGGAGGGAATCAAAATGACGTAAATCCCAATTTTATGACCCAGGAACAGATTTTGCTATTACAAGTAGAAATAGAATTACAACTCGAAAAGGAAAAGCAACTAGAAAAGGAAAAGCAACTAGAAAAGGAAAAGCTATTAAAATTACAACTCGAAAAGGAATTAAAAGTAGAAATAGAATTACAAGTAGAAAAGGAAAAGCTATTAAAATCGCTTGAGTCGCTGCCTTGTGAAAGAAAACATCATATGTAAGTAAGTAGCATCTCGAATAGAAATATCCCTTCCAAATATCTAATATAAAGTTAGATTTCTATTCAAAAATAATAAATAGAAATTGCGTAGCGTAAGAGAAGAAAATGCCCAAAAGTCCCATGTTTTTCTTGGTTGGAAAAGCCCAACCGGCGACTTCCGTCTTCCTGAATTGGGAGAGCAAGAACAAGTCCCTCTTCTTTTTTTGGGGGGGGGCGGAGCAGTTAAAGAATGAACCAACCCAAATGATTGTTCTAGAATGGCTATTCCTCACAATTGTTCCTTGTGATGCAGCGGAACCATGGCAATTAGGATTTCAAGACGCAGCAACACCTATGATGCAAGGAATAATGGACTTACATCACGATATCTTTTTCTTCCTCATTCTGATTTTGGTTTTCGTATCACGGATCTTGGTTCGCGCTTTATGGCATTTCCACTATAAAAAAAATCCAATCCCGCAAAGGATTGTTCATGGAACTACTATCGAGATTCTTCGGACCATATTTCCTAGTATCATCCTGATGTTCATTGCTATACCATCATTTGCTCTGTTATACTCAATGGACGAGGTAGTAGTAGATCCAGCCATTACTATCAAAGCTATTGGACATCAATGGTATCGGACTTACGAGTATTCAGACTATAACAGTTCCGATGAACAGTCACTCACTTTTGACAGTTATACGATTCCAGAAGATGATCTAGAATTGGGTCAATCACGTTTATTAGAAGTGGACAATAGAGTGGTTGTACCGGACAAAACTCATATACGTATTATTGTAACACCTGCTGATGTACCTCATAGTTGGGCTGTACCTTCGTCAGGTGTCAAATGTGATGCTGTACCTGGTCGTTTAAATCAGATCTCTATTTCGGTACAGCGAGAGGGAGTTTACTATGGTCAGTGCAGTGAGATTTGTGGAACTAATCATGCCTTTACGCCTATCGTCGTAGAAGCTGTTCCTAGGAAAGATTATGGTTCTCGGGTATCCAATCAATTAATCCCCCAAACCGGGGAAGCTTAAGCGTAAATGAAAGAGTAGGGTGAGGGATAAGGGGGGAAGCCACTAAATTGAAGGCTTCGCTCGCTCGCTCTAACGTTCGTTTAGTAAACAGCGAGTGGAGTGCATAAGCCCCTTTAGAGATAGGGGCGAGTACTACACGAGCTCGTAAGTAAAGTACGGAACGAGCCTTGTCTACGAAGCAGAGCGGCCTCGTCTTGCTTGCTTCTGGCGAAGCTTCTAGCACTAGATAATAGGCATTCTAGTATGGCAGGAATACTACTTTATAGGCCGACCACTACATAGGAGCGATATCGAAGCCAAGCCGTATAAAGGCGAGCAGCCCTTATAGCAATAGCAAACGGCCTACTTATAGCCCTCTTTTTTCCCCGGAAAAGAAAGTTTTTTCGGGTGTCTCAGAGCGCGGTGAACACGGGTTCTGACAATAAATACGGTGTTTCTGGCCCCTGGATCTATGTTGCCCCGGAGGTTACGAAGTAAAGGCTGCGCATGAATGGATGATTGGTCCGTCGCCGATCCTGATTTGGATAGGGTGATTTAGTTCAGATTGAAATCGAAGCTTGGGTCGTGAATGAAAGTAGAAGGCGCCAAAGGCGAGGTAAGAGTGCGAGACGCCGTTTATTTAGTTAGCGAGATGGAAGAATCTAATGGGTTTGTTTCTTCACTTCGTTCCTCCCGTTGATCAAACTAGGCAAGATGTACCAACCGGGGAGACTGGCCCATCGCTTAGCGAGTAGGCTCGGTTTAGCTTAATGAAATGGAGATTTTTCCAACAAGAGGCACGCAGTAGCTCAACCTTGGGAAGAGGCACACACAAGGTTACCATGGATTTGCGAGTGAACCAACCGCGCTTGCTATCAAAAGAAAGAATGATTCGAATCAGGGAATCGGCACGGCCCGAACCCCTAATTCTTCATGAGATGTCTTTGGCCCGAGCCCAAACATGGATTAAGGCTATCCGACCTCACAAAGATTGCTTCATTTTCACAAATATAGATTCTCGAGGAGGCTATGGAAGATCCAGATAGCTTCGTATTGCCTGAATCTGAGCCGGGGTGGGTGATGCAATTGTTCTTGATTGGCCGTGTATGTATGCCACTTTGTGGTCCCTCTTTATTCTGGCTGAGCGGCGGTTATCTGGGGGCTCTGGGCTTCCCCTAATAGCCTGTGGTCTGTTGGCTCCTCTTAGTCCCTCAAGTAACTTTCGTACCTTGTAGCGGTTTCTTCTAAGGCTGTTTTGCCAACACCACCAATTGAAAGAGAGTCAGCCAGAGATGGTGATTACTTGGCTAAGGTTCTGAAAGAAAGACCATTGCCCTCTAGTTATTAGCCTTGTTTCTGACAAAATTCCTGATCCTAGGCTCAAACCGTTTAGGTTTTTTTTCTATGTGGACCAAGCATGATAATTTTAAGCAGGTTGTTGATGAGGAGTGGAATGATTCTGACTTGGACATTGTGTCCAAGTTGAGTAATTTGTCTGGGAAGCTGTATGAATAGAATAAATAAGTTTTTGGTCCATAGAAAGAAGAGGATTTTGGCCAGAATGCAAGGGATGGCTCTTTGTAGAAGATATTCTCCTTTCTTAATTCAACTAGAGCATAATTATCAGAAGGAGTATGAAATTTTTCTGGATCAGGAGAACTTGTTTTGGAAACAGAAGTCCTTGGTTACAAGGTGGGGACAGAAATACAAAGTTCTTTCACATTTCCACTCTTTTAAGGAGAAGAAGAAACTAGATTGAAAGGTTGAAGACTAGTGATGGAATTTGGGTTAATGATAAGGAGGCTATCAATAACTTAGCTGTGGAATACTTTACCTTTTTCTTGAGCTTAATTCTGATTCCATGGTTGTGGATTTACCTAGATTATTTCCTGTCATTGAGCCTGTTGATCTGAGGTAGGAATGTGTCTGAAGAAGAAATTAAAGATGCTCTATTCTCTATTGGCCCACTCAAAGCCCCAGGGCCTGATGGGTACCCTGCTACTTTCTTCCATAACTGCTGGAATAGTTGTAAGGAGGACATTATCAAGCTGGTTTTGAGCTGTTTCTCTTCCGGAGACTCTCAATGACACAATTATTGCCTTGGTTCCCAAAGTTCCCAGTCCAATGTCCATGCAGACCTATTAGCTTGTGTAATACTGTTTACAAAGTGATTTCTAAAAAAATTGTTAGCAGATTAAGGCCTTTGATGAGCCATCTTGTGAGTCCCAATCAGGCTAGCTTTGTGCCTGGGAGATTAGTCAGTCGGGTCAATCAGTAGTGGTGGAATTGTCCACACCACAGGAGCAGAATGAGAAACTGCTCAGCCAGCACAGCCCGCCGCACACGAAAGCAGCAAAGGAAGAGCGAGCGCGCTACGTACGCGAGCAGCACGCTACGCTAGAACGTTATGTACAACGCAGAGAATGAACGCGAAGGCTCCAGCCCCGTGGCATCGGGTTCGCTTGCATATCTATCGCCCCCTCGATCGCTTTAAAGCGCGTGCTCCCATAACGCTTGACCCCTTTATTCATGAAAGAAAGTGAGTCGAATTCGCTCTTCTCTTCTCTGCTGGATTAGCCTCATTGGATGCCGCAACCCATGCTTCAATCTGGTCAAGGCATTGGCATTGTTAACCAAAGACTGAACCGAACCGAGCTCTGTTGCGTCAAACTGACGCTATTCCAACCGCTTACAAACACTAATAGGTAGCTTTACTGACTGCATAGTATATATAGGAATGGAAGATGTCACTGATTGAATCAGAGTAGCTCTCCCAGCCAAAGATAAAGATTCGGCTTTCCAAGCAGCAAGCCTTTTTTGGCTTTTCTCAATAATCTCCTTGTAGGTGGACTTGGTGACTCGAGAATGGATGAGGGGCACCCCAAGGGAGTTACTTAGTCAAAGAAGAACCACAAACATTACTTATCTGATGGGCAAGACCAGCACCAATATTAGGAGAGCAAAATATCTTGGACTTTTCAAAACAAATTTGTTGCCGCACAAAACCAATCCAAACAGACTCGCTTTTACTTCCTCCATAAGCACAGGTCTGCCAAGAGCAATTATCTTACTAGAACCAAGAGAGGGAAATCCGCCAGGGAGTGAACAAATATTCCCATTAACAGATTCCTCAATGAATAAAAAGCTAACAGCTAAGTTAAATTTATTGCTTATTCTCTTTTCGTAGACGCGGAATGATAATTGAGAATCATTTAACGAAACGCCGAGAATCTCGTATGTAATGAAGTTAGAAAGTTCAGGAGAGTGAGAGAAAGTACGCCCAAAACTCCCATGCCTTTCTGGACCAACCAGATTTCCGACAAGTCTTTCTGTTATAGCAAGAAGCGGAACTACAAGTGAATCTTATCCGAAATGGATCCTATCAAATATTTCACATTTTCTATGATCATCTTTATTTTAGGTATTTGGGGAATCCTCCTTAATAGACGAAATATTCTTATTATGTTAATGTCAATTGAATTAATGTTATTAGCTGTGAATTTGAACTTTTTGGTATTTTCCGTTTCTTTGGATGATATGATGGGTCAATTATTTGCTTTATTGGTTCTAACGGTGGCAGCTGCGGAATCCGCTATTGGGTTAGCCATTTTCGTTATTACTTTCCGAGTCCGCGGGACTATTGCTGTAGAATTTATTAATAGCATTCAAGGTTAAACATGACTCCTAGAGAATTACAAAGA
>OY720342.1:47500-62500 GCA_963082935.1 Malus x robusta
TTATTATTACCGAAGGCTTTGGCTTCTATGGGACCAGCTGAACATGAGGGACCCCTTTCAAAGAAGATAGGGGCACCGATTCGAAGGGTTCTTGTCGGGAATACTTTCATATAACATAGAATAGCCTTATAGAGTATAAAGGGGCTCTCTAAGTTTTTGATGGGCTTGAGGCCTGAGTTCGAGAATGTTAGATCCTCAATTCAACATCGAGTTCCTCTACCAGACATTGAGAGAGCAGTTGCTGATGTGAGATCCGAGGAGACTCGACTTGAGCCCCTTTACTTAGGTTGGGTGCTGGGGGTCGATCTTATATTACTCAGGGTGCTTCAGATCAGGTTCTTGCGGCTGAACATGCTTCGGGACATCGACCCTATGGTCAGAATCTTCAATCTGGAAGCTCCGCTGGTGCATCAGGCCAACGAGACATGTCCAAGATCGCCACTATTGCAAGAAGCGGGGTCACATGATTGCAGACTCTCGTAAGCGGCAGAATGCAAATTCTCGCCGACAGTCAGACACAGCTCATCTTGCTGCTCCCCCAGAGACGCCTACTGAATCGGAGACTTCCTAATCCCCTTACTCCATAGGGCCTCTGCAGCATTACTTCTATGATCTTAGGAGCACTCCCACACCCGACACAGATAGTTTTACCCCACGACAGCGGAAGCAGATTCAGAGGTTGAATCCGTCTTGTCATATCTCTTCCTCCTCTGTTACAGGTATTTGATCCCCCTTACGCTTACAACATAGGGGGCTGCTTACTTTCTTCGGGTGCATCGAAGAATATTACAGGTGATTCTTCACTTCTTTCTTCTCTTCGTTCTCCATCTTAGTTCCTTTTTGTTTAAACTGAAAACTCCGAACAATTCCCTCTAGCCAGTCTTGGTACTCTCTCTCGTTATCATCGAATATGTTCTGCTCTTTTTCATTTTCCCGCTCTCTCAGCGAATCTTCTTTCCGGCTTGAAAAAAAAAATGCTTATATTCACTTCTCTCCTACCTCCTGTCTTGAACAGGATCATGCGATAGGCCCTTAAGGGGATTGGGAAGGACCATAGAGTTGGCAAGCTCTCTTTTTTGGAGAAACTTCGTTTACCTCAGTCTTTTGCCTTTTCCGCTGTGTCTGGTGTTGTTCCCTCCCCCTTTTTTGTTGTGGCATCGTAGATTAGGACATGTCTGCAGCCCAAGGCTTAGATATTTTTTTTTCTACTGGAATGTTGGGGTCTGTACCTAACATTGAGATTTCTACTTATATGGGTTGCAAACGGGGAAAAGGCTCGGCCCTTCCTTTATTTAAGAAGCTCTTTCTACTTCTCCTTTTGATCTTGTGTCCGAAGTCCATCCTGCCCCTCTGTTATCGAAAGGAGGATCATCCGTATATGTTATTTTTGACAGAACAATGAAAAAATTTACTAAAAAAAAGGGTTTTCCTTGGGGGTATATCTCCGCTGCCTTCTGAACTCTGCTTGCTTCAACTCACTTCACTTACAAAGCGCTTTCCCAACGATCCTGCCCCCGCACTCCTCAGCAGAATGGAGTTGCCGAGCGGAAACATCGCCATATACATATATTGGAGACAACTTGCTCTCTCTTGCTCTCAGCTTCAGCCCAAAAAAACTAGGGACAGAAGCAGTTTTGACTGCCGTATCTTTTTTGAACCGAATACCTTCCTCTGTCATCTCTGGTCTGTCTCTTTTTGAAAGAAGATTGTCTACCCCGCCTGACTATGAAGAGCTTCGAGGGTAGGCTGCAGCTTCGTCTAGTCTAGAGCCGGGCGCCGTGTAGGAAGACTCGCCCTAGCCACTATAGCGACCCCACCCCCAACTCTAGCTGAGAAGCACCCTCCATCCACTTCCCCCTTTCCGTGTGCCCAAAAGCCCGCCCGCCCGGTTTATGAGCCCCTTTCCGATTCCCTCACCCAATCTCATGAGAAGCAAGCCCAGCAGGCCCAGCCTTAACCTGTCCCCAGACAGCCAGCCCTCACCAGGCTGCTGGAATTGCTAAATGCTCCGCCACGAAGCAAGCTCTCCCGATCCCGAAGACGACAGATGCGGAAGTGGCTAAAGAAGTCGGAGGAAGAAAGTTGTTGGGCAATTGTATGCGCGAGGGTACATTATAAGTATTCTGAGAATTGGCAACATTGACAGAAAGGGGAAGAAAAGGGGGTAGGAATAAACTTTTTTAGGTGTAGCTATACTAAAGTAAGTAGTCGGCCTAACCTTCGGTTCCCGTAACCAAGTTTTTCTTTCTCACTCCTTATGTTATGTACTTTTTCTTACTTAATCCATACTTTTTTACCTTTTCTGAAGTGTGGGGCAAAGGGTGCCCTCTACTTATACTTCTAACTAAAGGCGAACTGCAGGCATTGCAAGCAAACAAAGCGCCCCCGCCCGTTTGAGTCGCGAAGGGGCCGCTTGCTTAAAAAATTTATTTTATATAAAATAATAGATATATAATTATATAATAGATATATAATTATATAATTATATCTATAAACTAAGAAAATCCGTTTTTTTTATCCAATTGTTCATTCCCGGGAAGAGGAAGAAGCAGATAGAGCAAAGGCCTCCTCTTTCCTTCCGTCCGCTCTTCCCGAAGTGGGCGAATTGCATGTAGAGATCCGCAGGGGCTTATAGTTTAATTGGTTGAAACGTACCGCTCATAACGGTTATATTGTAGGTTCGAGCCCTACTAAGCCTACCACCCCCTTCTCTGCACCCGATACAAGGCAGTCGAAGTCCTCGCCACCCTGCAGATCTCAATCTAGCGACGGCACCTGGAACCGCACAGCTTCCGCTGCCCTTCGGGCACGCCTCCTACGCTCTTGCGGCATGCCCCCTTCGGGCAATACGGCTTTCGTGAGTAATACGCGAAGCAGCTGAGCGATAGCTCTCTTCGATCGCTATATTCTTGCGATAGCGAAGGCGTAGTTCATCCTCTAAGAGAGAGTAGATGCGAAGATTCGGATCGAAGATCTTCGCTTGGGCCGTCTCGCGAAGATCGGCACTCGAAGGCTTGAGGAGCAGCCCGCTAAAAGGGAAGCCGTGGAGACGGCGGACTCGCCAGTCAGGCACACCGTGAAGCTGACTACAGCAGACCGGGAGGTTACAATTCCAGTTTTCCTGTTTCAATTTCCGGGACTGAATGTAGGAAGTGCAGACGGTGGATCGGGTGTGAACATTCAACCAAAGGCGTCTTGGGTATCGGCAATAGCTAAGCATTGTGGCCATCACAGTTCAAGCTACATATGGCTGGCGTACAACCTACGGGCTTCTTAGCCAAAAGAAAAACAACAAAAAAGGATGCCCGGTTTGGTACCTTTAGTCTAAGATTAGACAAAGAGCAAGGAGGATATGAAGCACTGCCGGGTAGACCATGGCTCCAACCGGGGTGGTTCATGACTGGGCTAATAAAAAGCAGTCTCAAGCAGGGAAACGCGGGATGGAAGGCGGAAAAGGCTTGGCTTTGTTTCACAGAAAAAGGACTAAGGAAATTGAGTTTCCGTAGTGGCGATGCTGGCGTCAGTTGACCTGGTTGAAAAATATAGAATATATAAGGGTGATTCCGCTAGCCAAATCGCACTAATGCGATTCATTCGCCCTACTATCCTACGGAGCAATTAAAACTCTTAGTAAGACTGGGCTCGGGCGACTCGTTCTATTCTCTCTGAGGTCGGGTAGGTGAAGCGTCTAGCTTAGGGGGGCGCGTCGAATCGCTGAAAGGCCTTGGTGAGTCTCCAATTTTGTAATCTGAAGATAGAAAACCAAAATTTTTCCAAACTTCACTTCAATAGTCTCGTATCCACGCTGCCCCGACTCCAAACTCGATGTTTGTTAACTAAGCAGGGCATTCCCAAACTCTTTTTTATCAAACAAACTCCTTTCTCGTTCCGCCTTTACCGGGCCGTTTTCATTATGTGTTCTTTGCAGTGTCTAGGGAGCTTAGGAGTGAGTTAAGCCAATGCGTACAAATAGACAGACCGGGTCATCCTTTTATGTTGAGGCCGGTGCAAGTCTGTCTATGATTCAGAGTATAGGTGGTGTTGAAGCTGGCTTATTCATGCTAGTCATCTTAGAGCTATGAGTCAGAACAATGTTCACCAACTCTTTTATAGTAATCTTGTTCATATATCGAAAAAGCTTTTGAATATGAGTTTAAATTGTTATAAAAAAGTGTTTTGTTGTCTCCTCCCCAAGGTAGCATTGCCGAGCGGGCGATCCCTGTCTTGTTTATGCAGCTAGCTTTTCTCCGTGGTACTCCAATTCTATTTGTGAGAGCTCGGCTACTTTTTTAAAAGGTGGTTACCTTAATTCTCAATAAAAATGCCTACCTATAAAGCGCTGAGTTGAAGAGGGAACAAGTCCCAAGATGATAAGTGGGGAAAAAGTAAAATTTTAATCTCTTCAAAGCTGAGCTTTTCGGTTCGCTCCCCCTATGTGGTCGGCCTTCTTACCAGTCTGCCCCCTTTCTCTTGATGGAATATAAACCCGAGCTCCAGCTTAGCTTGCGTTCTTCACCGGCGCTCGCCGGATGTATAACTCATCCCGCTCCAAAGGTAACGAGTCTTCTGTGTGTTAGAATCTTTACGGGAATGAATCGCATATGTTGGTTGAGAATTGCTCGGGAATTCATTGATAGTTATTTTGCCAGGTTCTAGGGTTGGGCTACTTTTCTTTTTTGTCGATCGAGCCGCTTTCCCTCATTCCACTCGTCCAGCCTTCTTCACGAACTTGTACAATAGACGCCACAAAGATAGCCAACTCTATTATCGAAGAAATAAGGAAACGGGCGACGGTTTGGCACCAGATATCCGGGGGTGTAGAAAGAGCAGCTGTGAGAAGCGGAAAAACCATCAAAAAACGACGATTGTTCGTGAAGGTTTCCACAGAAAGACCCCTTAGTTCTGGCAAACGGATCACAATTACAGGTACCTGGGAGCATACCGATGGAATGAACGAAATACGAACAGTTAACATAATATGGTCATAGATCTTAGGTTGTAACTTGATCATGAGCGAATTTGTTGATGTTGCACCCACGAAGTATGGAAAGTGCCAAACATTGGGAACTACCCGGGGAGGAGTTAGGAACAGGAACAAGGAGAAGCGAGAACCACTTAAATAGAGGAATCGATTGTATTTCGTCCTTTGTTCTCCATAGCAACTGGGGATCAAAAAGCACCAAATTTGATGACTTATTAAGGGAAAGACGAAATAAGAGCATGCTATTGAAGACGTTGCAACATATGTCGGGGAGGCCTCCGTTGATTGTGTACAAACAAAATACGAGTCCAAGGGCAGGGTAAGAAAGGGTTTAGCTAATGGAGATATTAACTCTTCCGGAAACCAGTAACGCGTAAACCATGTCAAACCAAGACCGATCAATATCCGAACGGAACGGATTCGAACTTCTCCTAGAATAGTTTCCGGTGCGAAATTAAATTCATAG
Organism: Malus x robusta; assembly: GCA_963082935.1. Classification (NCBI taxonomy): domain Eukaryota; kingdom Viridiplantae; phylum Streptophyta; class Magnoliopsida; order Rosales; family Rosaceae; genus Malus; species Malus x robusta. The sequence continues at coordinate 52,948 of OY720342.1, forward strand.
GATATATATATGAGTAATTCAAAGGAAAAATAGAAATATTTGATAGGATCTGTTTCGGAAACGTAGAATGTAAGAAAAAAAAATGTTATGACTCCCCTACCAAATCAGTGAACTAGGTTTTGCTATTCCTTCGCGGAGATTTGCTGCTTAGCGCGGGAGCCGCTCGATTTGTCTCAAAAGAGACTCGCGCCCCTTCTGAAGTTCACGAATCCGCTCTTGTAATCGATGAACCTCAGCATGCTCCTGGTTACGCCGACGCTTAGCCAATTGGTCGTTTCGGTGTTGTTCCAATAACTGAGAAAAAGCATCGGCTTTTGATTCCATAACGCTGGAGTAGGAAGGCGATTCGTGCCGGTCCTTACAAAGGCTTTCAAAAATCTCGGAAAGCGCTTTCTGGTCGAACTCCACGCTCTCGAGAGCTACGCGAAGTAGCAAATCCAGATCCTCCGCTGGAATAAACAAAAGGGGGTCCTCCCGCCCGAAAAAAATGGTTTTGAATAGAGAAATCACCATTTCCGGGGTGGATACGGAGAATTCTAGCCGCATAAACGACTGGAAAGCGGAATCCTGCTCAGCAGGTGGACTACTGAGCAGCGTGGTATTGACACATTCGGGGTCTTGGTAAGGAAGATTCAAATAAAAATCTAGTAGCTCCCGTTCAGTAGGAAGAATTTTAAAAGTTCCAATAAAGGGTAAAAACCCACTGAAAAAAAAAGTAAAAAGAGAAAACGGGTCGCCCGTAATAAGAAGAAAAAGAAGAGAGACTTGTTCTTGCTCTCCCAATTCAGGAAGACGGAAGTCGCCGGTTGGGCTGGTCCAACCAAGAAAGGCATGGGGCATTGCTTGTTCTGTTAGGTTCTTAGTAGGAGTCGTCTACCTTTTCTTCTTTTACTTCACGGTTTCCTTGATAGCTGGAAGTTCTCCAAAAGTATGAAAAGCTGGAGGACTTTGTACCATCCATTCCAGTGTGGTTGAATTCTGTTCAACAGCCCAAGGACTTGGAGCGCATCTTTTGTTATTTCCACTGCTTGAAGTGATTGTTACGACCACGAAGAAACGACGAATCCCAACTACGGATATGTAAGAGCCAAAACTGCTAATGGCATTCCACCCAGCGTAAGCATCCGGATAATCTGGAATGCGACGTGGCATACCCGAAAGGCCTAAGAAATGCATTGGAAAGAAGGTCAGATTAACCCCGAAAAAAGTGATCCAAAAATGTATTTGCCCTAAAGTTTCAGGGTATGTCCGACCAAAGATTTTACCCACCCAATAGTGAAATCCTGCAAATAAAGCAAAAACGGCTCCCATAGAAAGTACATAATGGAAATGTGCAACCACATAATAAGTATCATGTAGAGCAATGTCTAGCCCAGAATTTGCCAGGACTATTCCAGTGAGTCCTCCTATGGTGAACAAAAAGATGAACCCTACAGCAAATAACATGGGTGTTTTGTATTGTATCGAGCCCCCCCACATGGTAGCGATCCAACTAAAGATTTTTATTCCAGTGGGGACGGCTATGATCATGGTAGCTGCGGTAAAGTAGGCACGGGTATCAACGTCTAAGCCCACAGTAAACATATGATGAGCCCAAACAAGAAATCCAAGAACACCTGTACTGATCATGGCATAAACCATGCCTAGATACCCGAAGACCGGTTTTCCCGAAAAAGTCGAAACGATATGACTTATGATACCGGATCCAGGCAGAATGGGAATATACACTTCTGGATGACCAAAGAACCGAAAGAGATGCTGGTATAATATGGGGTCTCCCCCTCCAGCGGGATCAGAAAAGGTTGTATTAAAGTTTCGATCGGTTAATAACATGGTAATTGCCCCCGCCAGTACCGGAAGTGATAATAAAAGTAGGAATGCTGTCACTAGAACGGACCACACAAATAGGGGTGATCTATGCATAGTCATTCCAGGTCCACGCATGTTGGAGATAGTTGTTATAAAATTGATAGAACCTAAAATGGATGAAACACCAGATAGATGAAGACTAGAAATTGCTAAATCAACAGCTCCTCCAGAATGGCTGGTAATACCACTTAAGGGCGGATAGACCGTCCACCCAGTGCCGCTACCCACTTCTACTAAGGCTGAGCTTAATAGGAGCAAGAGACTAGGTGGCAACAACCAGAATGAAATATTATTTAATCGTGGAAATGCCATGTCAGGTGCACCTATCAGAATCGGAACAGACCAATTACCAGATCCGCCTATCATCGCCGGCATAACCATAAAAAAGATCATTAAAAAAGCGTGAGCCGTTATTAAAACATTATAAAGTTGATGATTACCACCAAGAATTTGATCGCCGGGTCGTGCTAATTCCATACGAATCAGTACTGAGAAGCATGTGCCCATCACTCCAGCAATAGCACCGAAGATGAAATATAGAGTCCCTATATCCTTGTGGTTAGTGGAGAACAGCCATCGTGTCGTAAAATTGAGATTATTTCTTTCTTTCCTTGTCAGAGAGGGGCCGGAGCGGGGCTTTTTTATTGAAATGGGAAGGCCGGTTTAGTTTCCAAGGAAATACCGGAGGAACTCTCTATACACGGCGGAGAGATTCCCGTTTTGCTGGGCATCTTGGATCCAGTACCGCAGCATAGCTTCCACCAATCCTTTATCAAAAGGGGACTGGGGCTCATTCAGATTTAAACGACTCATAAAGTCGTTTATAAATGAAAGAGCTTCGGTCCTTATGGCACCCTCGCGAAAGGGCGAGTCTGCCAATATTTGAGCGAGCCGCTCAGTTGTTTCGCTCAAAAACAAATTGACGAGTTGCTCTAAGAGATTCGCCTTAAACTCTAACAGGCGAAGATCGAAGAGCTCATTGCTCAGGACATTACGGTAGTGTCCAATGGTCAGGGTGTCATCGAGAAACCCTCTGACTAAGGCTTCGTACTCGCCAAAGTTCATTTGCGGTGGCAAGCCGTCAATCAACCGGTTCTCTAGAAGTCGTATCCGAGCAAAGAGTTCCAATTCCGTCTCTTGGTTGAGTATACGAAATTGATCGACAACGTCGAGAGGTACTACATTATTGTTAGGTTCTTGATCAATAGGATTGAAAGGGGGATCATTGATAGGTATATTATGAACTGAATTGGAATCGGCGATTGAGCCAGAGTTCACGGCCAAAGAGTCCGAAAAAAAATGCATAAAATCGATGTCAGCAAAAGGCGCGGTTACAAAAAGCCAATTCCAAAAAAGCAAATAAAAGTAAGCGAAAGCAAGCCTAACGAGTGGTCTACCTAAGAAGAAGATGCTCATAGAATGAAATATTTGATAGAAAATGTGACGGAACCTAGGTATCTTCATGATAACTTTTTTTCTTTCCTTTCTTAAGAGACTCCGGACGCTCCTTGTCCTAAGCCCCAGGCATCCGGTTACCTTTGTGGATCTCCGCCACTTACTTTTGCACTAAGTTCCTTACGTTAAGGTCTTCAACAGGTACACTGAACACCAACTAAATCTCGACATAAAATGAAAAGTACAAGCAACTACATCAACAGCCTGACGCGGAGAAAGCTTTTTTTTCTTTGTTTAATCAGGTCGAATCAAAACCTTTCTTTTTTACGCTTTCTTATCTTAAGATATTTCTAGTTAAAGAGAAAGATCCTTCCTAAATGCAACCCAACCTTTCTCTTATATACGATAGCACCAGACACGCCCCTGAGAATTGCGTCGTTGTGCCTGCTCTGATCTTGACTTACTCTAGTAAAAAATGACTAGTAAAAAAGAAAGTATGAACTTGTGACCGTATTTCCCGGGGGGAAATGGTCCGATCACATCACCAGCACAACTCGTTTTCTGCTACTATCATGGGAGCCGTGTTAAGCATAGGCGCTGAGAACACCCTTCTTTGGCGATGCCCAAGATCGCAATGGATTCCACCGCGACTTTTATAATAATATATATTATATATATATATATATTATACGATACCGGTCTATGAGTGTTTAGCGTACCTACTTGATAGAGCTACGACCGTCACGGTCAACTTTCTTGTTCTTTTTCTCTCGCTATGCTTTGCAACTATAAAAAAGGATTGTACGATATTTAGTTCAAAGCTTCGGTTTTTTAAGGAGTGAAGGAAGGCAATCACTATGCCCTTGTTTCTGAAAAGTTGCTTTTTTTTTACTTTTCTACTTATGCATGGTGGATTGATTCGGGTACCAGCCTTCACTTTATGTGACCTATTCTATGCAGGGTTTTCTTAAAAGCAGACTTCCAGTAAAGGATTAACAAAGCATCATCACGGAAAAGGGGATGCGTTCTCGCGTGGAGGCTGTGGGGACTGTGAGACTCATCCTGTATACCTGACATCACCTGGCCCTAGAATACACCTTTTTTTACATCCCACGTTTTTGGCCTACTTTCTCTCGGGCCAGAAGTGAGGGAATCTATTGAAGAAGAAATTGACGTAGATGATAGAGGCAGAATAAGCGCAGTTGGTGCTTTAGTTGTAGGTTAGCAGGGATAAGTTGGACTGCATCAGATGGTAATACCGCGATCGAAGGGCAAACTTTTTAATTTAGCGACTGTAATCCCTTCTAAAAGGTACAAACTGAGATGCCGGATGTCGACGAATTTGCGCAGTGTACCATAGTATCCTGTTACAGGGGTATACCTTACGTATAGAGAAATGGAAGCCAGGGTCCTCTATGAAAGAGCATTTAGAAGTATTTCACCTAGGCGACTCGTTCACCTATCACGAATAGGTGGGTGGCTGCGTAATAGAATATAACCTGCGGAAACTACCTCATCCAGGGAAACAGCCCTGCTACACTACCACTACCTGTAAGATAGAAGGAGGGCACTTCACTCACCTCACTCACTAGTAAGCGCTTTCAACTCTCCCTTGAATCCGTTCACCTGTCTTTAGGCACTCAAAAGGCATAATCAAGCATATAAGATCTAAAAGGCGGATCAAAAATGGAACTTCCAGAGGCTGATAGAATACGTTATTTTTAACTTTAAGCCAATCAACGTAGGATCCGAAAAATTTCTAGAGAACAAGGGCCTGTGCCTTCGTTTCACTCGTATCCATGGCAAGTCCCTGATTCACTTCTCACGCCCAAGGAAAACAGGGAATACAGTTATATCCGACTTTCGGTGGGGAGACCGTAGACTGCACTGAAAGCGTAACTGCGGGAAGAAGGAAAGAAAGCTCCTAGCTATAGAGTTATGCTCCTAGCGTTACATAGACTTATGCTCTGAGCCCACCTACCTTCTTTATTGGCTTACCGAGCTCGAGTACACCCGCTGCCTACATTTATTCTCTTTGCCAGTTCAGTGCACTTTGAAAAAAGAAGCGAAAGAAACCCCTTGGTGTTGAGCACTACTGAAAAAAGCTATTAAACAAGAGGTTAGGGCTATGCTGTCACTTTCCCTTTCCATAGTTTGTTAATCGAAGACTAATAAATTTAATACTCTTTACAGCTTCTTGTGTTGAAAGAGTCACTACTTTTTCAAACTCTTCTTTTCCGCTCAGCTACTCCAGTCTTCTTTTGGAGTATATGGACAGGTAGTTTGAGAGTAAATTTCTTGTTCCAGTGAATCAAACCTATTCTTTTTTTCTGCTTTACGGGCTTGACTTCTTTCTTCCATTCCACATAGGCTAGCTTCCTTGCCTCCCTTTCTCAAAGGCTAAAGACATCACTGAAAAAAAAAAACTCATTTCACCTACCTACTCTTAAATAAGGACCCAAAATCCACTTTTTCATATATCAACTTGGTCATAGAAACCGTTTTTCTTATTGAAGGGAATGATTTCCTTTACAGTGATTTCAGAAACCACTATCTAGCTCGTACATTCAAAAAAGGTGAAAGGCATTATCAACTCAACAGTCAAAAGAAAGAAGAGGAAATAGATATAGGAAGGTCCAAGGCCTACTCTCTTCCTGCTTTAGAGTTTTTAGAAAGGTGGGTCAGGAATAGAGGGACTTGGCTTGTCTTGCCGGTAATAAGATTATTTTCCAGTCGTAGAATAAGATCGTTTGCTCTTCCTTATCAGGAATGAAAGAGAGAGAGAGGAACTGACATGACCTTATTTTATCACATTATAGAATAATGTAAACCATCTTTTTGAAGGAGATAGTTTGTTGAGATGTTGGTTTGCCATTCATCACGTTAGAGCTACTTTTTTTTTAACTAGAATAGGATAGTTCTTTCTTATTGACTGAAGCGTAAATATATCCCCTTCCAATGAATAAATGATGAACCACAGTCTTTCTTTGAAGAAGACAATCAAATTCGAAAAGAACCCATTTCTTCCCGTAAATAACCTAATTCACTAGATGTAAAAGAACCTTCCAAAAGAGTTGGTGAGGAACCCTCTTTCCCACTTCCCCACCTCCCCTATATCGTGGGGTCCTCGCCTTCGCGTCGTGCTTTGGCTACTCTCTTCTTTCGGGAGCAGATAGGGCTACTGCCCAACCCTATCCAATTCCCCCAATCAACCAACAGTTCTTTTTCATTGGAACTCTATTTGTATAAAGCCCTCTTTCTTGAGAAAAGCAAGCCTCCCAAGCAGAGGATGGGCTCCCCCCCTGGAACTGCGCGGTCGAAGTTGCCAACTAAATCCAATTCCTTTTAAATATCTGTAAAGGATTCTATTCTAAATCTAAAGGGATTTTCTTATTCCTTAAAAATGGGTACAAGGATCTCATCGTCGAAGCCGGCATATTTCCTATTAGGGAACTAGACTTCCAACTCGCGATCCAAGTCATCCAAAAATATATTCAAAAATTCAGAGGCTATGAAGACAACGGGAGGAATTCCTGTCTTTATGGACCAGTCTTTCCCCCAACCATCTAAAATTGGTAGATCAAAAAAATTAAGATATTCATTTCTTAAGAAACTCATCCATCCTTACCTTAATAACCGATTTCACTTTGTATAAAAGTCGAGAACGAGAGAATGTGGTTATAGATTCGGATAAATCAATTCTAAGAAGAGTATCTACTTTTTTCCAACCGTATCAAAATAATGAGAAAGTTCTCTATCCTCACGGGAAGAACTAAAACAATTATTTGAAAAAATGAAGATTGTCCGAATGCTTTCATTAATATACCACCAAGCGTACCAATAAGAAATTCATCAGCGAGTTCGAGTTCAAGCGAAAGCAAGGGCACATTAAAACCAGGATGGTAACAGTTCTGTTCTCTCAAAATGCGAAATTTTGAACTTCCGTTTAAAAGGGCGTTTTGAATGGCCAGAATATCGACTTCTGTGATGGGAAAGTCGCTTTGTCGTTTTTGATAAAAAGCATAAACCTCATTTTTTTTTAATGAGATGTTGAATCGAACAAGGCATATCGTAACTTCTTTGCATGTCGTTTCCACCCTTTTTTTTTAGGAAAAAAGATCATAGCATAGCGCAAGTATGATCTTCACATATGAACCGGCCGGAATCGAACCGACATTTTGTTCTAGGTCCAACCTCAGCTCCGATAAAAAGAAATATACACTTTCTTTATGAAAATACAAGCGAAAGGAGGATGCCCTTTGAAAAGGACTTGATTAAAGTGGATTCTGGAATGGGTGCGTCCTCTCAGCTCTAACTTTTCGCTATATCAATCAAAGAGATTGAATTCATTGATTGATTAATTTCGAAAGATAGGACTTAGGAGATATATTCTATTAAGTGCTTTCTTTCCGGGTCGTAAGTTATCTAATGAAAGCTAATGAAGTCTAACGAAAGCCAGGGACTGAGCCATCTGACCGGATAACATGGTAGCTCATGCCACCGTCAGAAAGGTTGGAAGAGAGAGTGATTCGATCCGCCTGGGAGGCACCTTGTCGATTCCCCCCGTGCAGGTTTCCATCCTGAGGAAATCGGCGGCTAAAAGATAAGATAGAAGACCAAGCAAGATCCCCTTCTACTACTGGCCAGGGGACCACTCATCAACCAGAGAAAGCACGAACCAGATCACTTGCAAGCCTATTACTAAATTCATCCTAGTGAAAGGATCAAAAGAAATAAACCGCGGAAATGGAAAGTACAAGGCAAGAGGCAACTCACGTGTGTTAAGCATATAGGACCACCAAAGCAACCAACAAGCAAACGTACAAAATAGGACATACGCAACTTGTTGAAAACAAACCAAAAGTCCCTTCTTGTAGAACGATAGATCCGGCAAGATTTTCCTCTCGGTGGTCATGCCCGGATAGCCCATTTAGATCCCGGGAGACAGACAGGGACTGACAGAAGAATGGTTTAAGGTAACTTAAGCATCTCCTCGAAGGCCATCCTTTCAAGGTAGATGTAAAAAGAGCGGTTCTTCCATCACCTACGGAATTTGGTCCGCGCCCGGGTAGACGTTTCATGACCGCCATGCTGGACCCTTCATGTAGAGCGGCTTCTTAGGTTGGAAGCCCAGTGACAGCTAGCAATAAAAAAAGAACGACGATATATAGTTAAAGCAAAGCACAAAACATAACAAAAAAAATATAGAGTGAACCCTATCTAAGCTATATCAACATAGCCAACTAGAAAACTCATCCGCTTGTCAATTAATTCTTGGTGTAATACTCACTCGTAAATGATTGGTGTCAGAATTTTTCACTGATCAGATGTGATCGGTCTCATCCGTGTAAGAATTAGGAATTCCTCTTCCAACTTGTCCCGGAATGGGCGTTATGGCAAAGAATAAGAAGAAAACTAAAGGAGAAATTTGTCCAATAGTAACAAATGGTGCCTCCACAGGTTGACATCCGATCCAACCTAGTAGTAAGCAATCCGCCAAAAGCAACCAAAATATTCCTTGGTGAATAGGGCGAAAACTTGAACTACGCACATACATACTTTTAAAAAAAGGTAAAGCCAACAGACATATAAAAACAGGTGCTATTGCGGCTACACCTCCCGATTTGTCAGGTATACTACGAAGAATGGCATGGATCGGTAGGAAATACCATTCCGGCACAATATGAGGCGGGGTGGGCATCGGATTAGCAGGTATATAATTGTCGGGATGCCCCAAAACATTAGGAGCATAAAAAATCCAAATGGAAGAAAAGATAGCAAAAGCTACCCAACCTACTAGATCCTTTACATAAAAATAAGGGTAAAAAGAAATTTTATCCATCTCTGAATGTACACCCAATGGATTATTTGATCCATATTGATGCAATGCGGCCAGATGAAGAAGACTGGCGCCTACTAAAATAAAGGGGAGTAAATGATGAAGACTAAAAAAACGATTTAAGGTGGCATTGTCCACGGAGAAACCGCCCCAAAGCCAAGTAACTATGGTATCCCCTACTACAGGTATGGCGCTAGCTAAGCTTGTAATTACTGTAGCTCCCCAAAAGCTCATCTGACCCCAAGGTAGTACGTATCCTGTAAAAGCTGTCACAATCATTAATAGGAAGATTACAACTCCGAGACACCGAACAAATTCCCTAGGACTGCTATAACTCGCATGATATAGACCGCGAAAAATATGAAGGTGAACCACAATGAGAAACATACTTGCCCCATTAGCATGCATATAACGGAGCAACCAACCCCCTTCAACATCTCTCATAATGTG